>JANHGO010003159.1:0-27875 GCA_024606505.1 Aquila spilogaster
CCACATTCCCTTTCTTAGGTCATACGAGTGCAAGAGATGACAGAGTCCTACAGTCTAACCCCAGGGCATTAGGCCAGCGCAGACTGAGACGGGGATAGACAGCTTGGTAAATATGCAGCCAGCTCTTTCTCCTTACGAGATTCACAGCAGGTGGGAGGGTAATTTACATTGTTAAATTAAAAAGCACTGATTTATTTTATGTTGGTGTGTTATTGTTTCATAAAAGCACATGGGTCGCTATTACTCATGATGGACTCTTGCACTTTATTGTTAAATACTCCTTTTCTACTTTGGTCGACAGTTACTGGAAATGAACGTTGCCTCTTGTTTTTGCCTTAGTGGGTAACTAAGCATTAAACAAAAACCCAACCTCGTCCCTGACAAACCGCTTGTGTTTAGGAAACTCTCCCCAGCTCTGAGGATTGAGATGATTGCAGCTGATGTTCTCAAACAGCCTTGCCCATAGGACTGTGTGTTCCCCTTGCCCGCTGGTAGAGGTTAGGGGCCAGAGAGCTGTCAGTCCCTGGGCTCACGGGTTCAGGTCAGGCTCTGTGCCTCCCAGTCTTCTGGCTGGCATCATGGTAGGATGAATGGTGCCCATTCCCTTACAGCTTCTAGCACTTATATCTGTTGAAGCTCCCTTCAGCATCACTGCTGAAATGTCGTCCAGTGGATTTCAAGCTGGAGTTTCTGAAGGGCATGATCCTGGCTGTGCTTCCTGAGGAGAGGAGCAGAGTCTGGGGCTGGAGGTGCTTCTACCTGGGAAAGCTGTCTACTTTAAGGACGCAGCTGCTATTTACAACTGTTCTAAAGTTGCTTAACACGTACTGTTTAGAAAATAAATGTGGATGATCCTGACCTCTGTCTGTGCATTTGCATCCTTCCAACAGCGCTTGCAGCTCCTGCGGCAGATGACGGTGCTGCAGCATGTCCGCCTGGCCGTGTGCTGCTGCGCGTTTAGAGGTTCTGACTGTGACTGTGTCCGGGTTATCTGAACTTTGCACCACACCTTTTGCATGGTAGAGAACATAAACCTCAGCATGATATCTACCTACCCTATAGTTCATTGGGGAACGTGTACCGCTATCTGCTATGTCTTCCTGCCAGCAGCCTGGGTGGGACCAGCTCGTGCAAGGTCTGCTGGGTGAGGTACAGGCAGACACACATTCAAAATACTTGGGATATGTGCATATGCCGGAGCACACCTTTGTGTGGCTGTTAGATGTTGCCCCAAGACACACTTTCACCTTTGAGGTGTCACACCAGTAACAGGGTGGAGCGACTGCGGGGCCAGCTCCACACCCCCTGTGATTTCCATTGGTCTTGTCACATTGAGCCTTGTTCTTTGCAGTGTCTTGAAAAGACTCCTTTCTTTTCCTGACCCTCAGATCTGGTAAATGCACATACCTTGTCGCCTGAGATGTAGATGTTTGTATCTTTGGATGCAGGCAGGTATTTGTATATTTAGAGGTGAAATATTGGAGTCTGTCAACCCTGCAGTGTTTCTAGTCATCATAGTGAGTGGTAAAAGACAAATTAATGCTGGGAGAATGGGCCTGAAGGTGAGGGAGGTTTGCTGCAGAAGAGAGAGCTGGACCCCGTGGTATGGGTGGGATCCGGGTAACCCAGAAGTGCCACGATCAGGACAGAATCGTGGTTCTTTGAATAGACTTAGTGCTTAGTATTGAGCTGACTTTTGGGTTTGCAGGTGTTGATTTCCACACACAGAACCGAGCAGCTGTGGCTGTCGGGTGTGCAGGTCGGTGTGGTGCTGCCCGCTTCCAGCCGCAGCCATGCAGTGAGGAGCTGCCGGCCCTGCTGCCTTCGGGTGCCGGCGGTCAGAACAGAGCCTTTGCCTCTGCAGAGCATCCATTTAACCTTATTATGTAACCTTACTTAATTTTGCCTAATTCGGGGAGGTGCCTCTTTTCGTTTTCTTCCAGATTCCCTTTGTGCTTGGCTACCCTGACACTGGAAGGGGAAGAATTTTTAAAGGTTGTTTGTTTCTTCTTGGGAGAGAAATGAAGATTTATTATCAGTGTTCATTCTCCGGGGTTCTACCTCAGAAGAATCTTCTGCAAAGCAAATTTCCGCCTTTACTGCAACAAGTACGTAGCAAGCTCTCAGTGCTCAGCGTAACGAAAGTTCATGTGGTTCAGAGCTTTCATGACTGCAGCGGAGCTTTTCTTGGGATTTTTAAAATGTCCTAGACACAATTAAAAGGGTTTCTCAGCAAGGGGAGTGCAAGCTGGGGACTCTCCGGCAGATGTAATCACTCAAGGAAAACGTTGTTTGGCTTGGCTGGGTCCTGCCTTCGTTCCACGCTTTCATCCCGCCGCCCGTCTTTGTCCCTCAGTCTTTTCCAGTGTCTCTCTGTATGTCTTTGTCCGTCTTTCTGTCTGCCCCACATTCCCTTGCAGGCTGAATGGGGCAGCGTTAACCTGGCTACTTCCAAGACAAACAGCACATCGCATTGCGAGAGGGGGGCCCTTGGTTGTCAGCAGTCTTCGCGGTCACTCGCTTCCTAGAATTAAAGGCTGGGAGCTGATCTGTAAGCCAGCCAAGCCAGAGACAATGATTGGGTCCCCATTCTGTTCCTTTGATGCTGACTTGAATATGTGCACCAAATGGGCAAACAACATTTACATAAAAGTAAGTAGGAGTCCGCTTTCTCACACAGAACTGTTCTGCACTGCGTCTTCTCACAGGTAGTAAAACTCATCTGTTTTTTCCTGAAGGACTTCCCCTGCTCTCAGAGAGCTGATTTGTCATGGAATTGAATTCCTGACTGTGCTGTGCTTTTCGGTTTTGTTTCTTTGGTAGCTGTGAGGAGATGGGGCTGCTGCAGCTGGAATCCCAGTGGGCAAGAGGAGACAGAGGCGTAGCGACTCCAGGCATGGCTGCTGGGGGACGTGGAGCCCCCGTGGCCCCTACCCCTGGTCTGAGCCTTCAGTGTGGGACTGGGAGCTGGGCAGCCAGGTGTGTGTGCAGGAAACCCAGCATCTACCAGCCTTGTGAACGGTAATGTATAGCCCGAAGGGCAGCGTTTTAAGGAGACCGACCCCTGCTCAAGGTAGAAAAGGAAAAATGCAAACATCAAGGGCTCTTGTCTCCCAAGCAATACACATTACTGGCCAGTCACTGCAATAGTGCTTCACTGAGCTCTGCTGCTGTGTGGTGTGTCTTGGCAGCACCATAGAATAGCTTCAGTTGGAAAGGACCTTGAAGAACATCTAGTTGCAGCCTGCCTGCTGTGGGCCTCGCAAGAGAGTATTCGAGTGATCACAGTAAGCACTTTAAAGGATATTAGTAGGGACATAAACTCTTGACTGTCTGCACGTCCGATAGGGAGGTTTCAAACATCTTTATTTCAAATGTCTTAAAAAAAAAATAGTGGTGGAAGAGGGCAACCACCTGAAAAATATTTTAGGTGACTGCAGCTCATGCACAGTGTGGTGGGTTGCTCGGGTGGCTTTGCGTAGGTCTTGGTGTTGTTTCTGCATTGCCAAGGATGCCAGTACAGTCATCTTAATGCGTTGGCTTTGGTGCTCCCAGGGGCTCGATGCCAACGCCTTCCCTCCTGGATGAGTCACGAGCCACCGTGGCTCATAAATTCTGTTACAGCTCCTGGATGGAAGATGCTCTGAAGAGCACAAAGAACTATCGTGGCTGAGCATTTCCTTCAGTCACATCTCTGGCACTGTGTGATCCCTTTTCAGTATGGGGTGGTTGTGACTATGTGCAGGCACTTTGTTGTGTTAATCCCCAGCCAACTGCATTGTGGTCTCCTTGGAGAGCTGTCCCAGCTCCTCCCCACTGCTCACTGTTACAGTCTCTATATTTATCATCCTTCACTTCAGGATGTGATTGTGCTCATTTGTGTTTTAAGATTTTTTACACTCTGTCACATCACAGTTTTTCTTATGATCTGCTCCAAAAGGTCTGTGGTGGCCGATGAGGGGTAAGGCAAACTGTTGTTAAAAGCAGAACTTCAGTGTCAGTCTCTGTGCCTAACAGTGTACAGTGACATGACTGTGCTTTTGAGGGATCGGAGGAGGGCAGCGTACACTTTGGTTCTTCCATGGAATATGCAAAAGGCCTTAATGAATATTAGGTTTTACATTAAATGTGCATCTTAAGTAGACAAAACTATGAATAAATGAATGTGTGAAGGATTGTTGAACATCCCCGCTTCAGGATTAACAGCTGATTCTTGGACACCCCAAACCAAAAAAAATTTGGCAGTATAAATTTTCCTCTGAGGCTGAAGGCTGAGGGGACTTGAACTCTAGTCATGGTAGTTCCTTAAGAGGAATGAACCCTCAGGAAGTCAGGCTGGATCAAGCTGTGCTTCTCTTTAAGTTTCTGTTTGACTCCATATAAACCATTCTGAGTGGTTACGTATGCCACATATCTCCTAAAACACAGAGGGATGTCCGACTTCCAGCCTCTCACTTAACTCTTCCATCTTCCTTGTTGAACACCCCATTCTTTGTGACACCACAGCGAGATGGCAGCTGACAAATAACGTTCCGAGCTGTAATTCTGGTAGGTTTTTCTAACATACCTGTGTCTGTGTATACCTTTTCCTCTCTCACTGCCCATTGGGAGTTTTCCTCTTTTCCCAGCTGAAGACCAATGGTGTGTTGAACAAAGTATGGGCTGACGCTTGCTAACCCAGCAGTATTTCACAATCAGTTCTTGATTTTGATGTTATTAATTTGCCCTGGAGCTGGAGGCTTCTAGCCCAGTGTGTTGCCCATGGATGCAGGTGACAAGAGCATGGATGTGATGACCAGTACCTGTCTCCTGCTCCAGAGCCTCCTGTGGGACAACGCTGTGCTTTTTGGACGTGAGCTTGTTTTATGCCATAGGCTGCAGCGTGTTACTTGGCTGTACCAGCTTGTCCTGATCAGTGGGCGGCAGTGCCTGCAGCATTCTGACATGTAAGTTCCCAAACTCTTGGAATTGTGATAAGGAATGCTGAGGCACTGATGGACTTCTGAAATGCTCCATAGTACCTGTGATGATTATGTCAGTGGATTGAAAGCCCATGGGCCTGAGAAATCCCGCAAAACAGTGACCACTGCCACAAACTGCTTTATAGTCCAGTCTGGCTTCCCTGGGCAGCAGCAGCACCCTTGCAGCACCCCAATTCATGGTGCCCCTGCTGTCAGCAGTGCCTGCAATGAATACAGACCTTTGGAAGCTGCAGGACGTTGCAGACTAAGCTGTTTTTCTCAGTTTTGATTCAGCAGTGTAACTCAGTATCTCACTCTAAAAAGACTTTCCATTGGTATGCAGGGCTCATATAACAGCTCCTTCACTGTTTCCTGCGGGTTAGGAGGGAAAGGATCTTTCCATGCATAATTTAATCACATTCAGCAGTTCAGCATTTGGATTTTTTTTTCCCATAGAAAATCTATAGCATCTTGTTAGTTAAATCTTATACTTTCAGAAATGTCTGAGCGTGCTTATCTTGTTCATTCAGATAAACACCTCTCAGCATCCTGTTTTTCTTATGTCATACGAACAGGAAGAGAACGATTGTTTGAGATGTGCGTCAGTCATAATTGTAACCAGGCAGTCACGCTGCCCTCCCCATTTACCATGGAAACCAGCAAATCTCTTCAAACACGCTGGTGGGAGCTGTCAGGTATCCTTTCTTTTCTACTTAACCTCCCAAGAGCTGCAGCTTTGCAACCCGTATATATTGGGACCTCTCAATGATTTTATTTTTACTGAAGAGAGAACACTTAGAAATTTTGCAGATGAATGCCCATCCCTACTTTCATCTTAAGTAGCTGTGATGTCTTTTGTTCTGCCTCGTACCTATTATTAGAAGCACTGCAAACTCAAGGCTATCTCTAGGTTACTGAAATGCTTATGGCAGTCTCACCAAGGAGAGCCTGGTACATGTAGGGAACGGATCCTGCACCAAGGGAACCTTCCAGAGGAATGGGGAGAGTGCCTGGCACCTTAGGGTGGCATTTCTGAAAGCAGCAAAGGGAACGAATATGCATTTGAAGAACACATTATCTGAAGTGTCTTTGCTTTTCTGGCAGTAGTGTTAGTGCTGGAGGTGTAGTTCTAACATAACACTCTGAGATCTAATTAGTTAGAAGAAGAGAAAGTACTTCTATCATTATTTTCTTCAAAATAACCAAAAGACTTAATTGCATTCTGCATACAGAGAGCCCATGTCAGCCTGGACAAACATGTCTTCTCCTCCTCCAATTTAATTACATGATATGTAACATGAAGGAGAGCTAAAAAGCCACTTTAAATTAGTATCTAAAGCAACTCTCTTTGATTCAATGCACTGTCCCACAGGAGCCTGGATCACAGATGCCCACTTCTGTCCCATGCAGCTGCTGCTCGCAGCCCATCCCACAGCCAGGCAGGGCCGGAGGAGCACAGAGCTGATGCCTGGGGTTTCACCTGGAGAAACCACAGCCTGACAGGAGGGCACAGCTGAGACCCACTGGTCTGGAATCACAGAACGACAGAATCATAACATTTCTTGAGTTGGGACCCCCAGGGATCACCTAGTCTGACCCATCTGCACACAGCACCACACAAATCCAGACTCAAACAAGCCAAGGAACCTCCGCTTCTGCTCATTCACTTTGCCCTCCAGACCCTTCCCCATGTCTGCAGTTCTCCTTCAGAGTCTCTCTGATAGCTTCATGTCCTGCTGATACTGCGGCACCCAGAGCTGCGCGCTGTGCTCAAGGTGAGGCACCCCAGGGCACAGTTGGCCCTTTGGGCTGCAGGGCACACTGCTGCTCATGCTCACCTTGCTGTCCCCAGGGCCCCCAGGTCCCTGTCCCTGTCCTGCTGCTTTCCACCCTCTTGTCCCCAAGCACTGGCTCCGGAGCAGGGGCAGTTGTGAGGTCCGAGAGCAGCAGGGAGCGAGGTGAAGCTCCCGGAAGGCGCTGTTCAGCTTGCAGGTGTGGAAGTCAGTGAGGGAGGATGCATCGTACATAATTCTCACGCATCTACTTTTACAAAAACTGATGAAAGATAAAAACTGGAGAGACATTCGTTTCACTTTTCTGTGTCCTCTCCTCTCAGCAAATTTGCTAAGGGTAGAAATACGCATGCATTTGGGGAGAAGACGCTATGGTCTGTTGCACATTTAAGCTTTTCTTCACTTAGTTTTAGTTTTCAGCTAATGGGGAAGGTTTGCGCAAGTTGTAATGTGTGTTGGATGGAGCGGTGAAGAGGAACCATTGTACAGATACTGGAGAGCTGTGAGATTCAGAGTCAATAAAAGCAATAACTGGCAAAATGTGATGTGTTCTCAAATTTCTAAGCCTCGAGATGCTTAGGTTTAAAGCTTTAGCTGAAATATGTCAATGCCGCTTGGTTGGGATAGATTAAAATACACTGACTTTTTCAGTTAAGAGCTGAGTCTTTGTGTTGGGGCACCAAAAGTGGACCAGATGTTCCTACCTGTGCATTTTAGCACAGCCTTAACCTAAGTACTTCGCTAACATCAGCTCTCAATGTGCCAAACTGTCTATTTCTATTTTTAAAAACAATTTAAATCTCCTTGGGATGCTTTCAGAGCAAAGCTTCCTTGAAACAGATTACTTTTCTTCAGTGATCTAAATGGTTTCAGCTAGTAACGAACATCAACAAAGTGCATTTCTGTTTCAATACACTTCTGAAATGCTGACATAAAAACGGATGCGTTCTTCAGGCTCAGGTTGGGTCTCTCAGGTGTAACCGGTAGATTTCTTGGGGTAATCGCATTGTCCAGCCAAAGGTGAAAACCAGTTTTGTGATGGATCTTAAATACCAGCTATGGTCACTGATTTTCAGTTCAGATTGAACCACCAATTCATCAGCGAGTCATCGGGCTGTGCTGGTTTTCCCAGGAAAAGCCTCCGTACGAAGGACTGGGAACAGGCAGTCTGCGGGATAGTGACTCATCATCCCATGTCCATGGGAAGTGCCTCTTCCAGACTCATTTGCCTTTACCTAAACCTCCTGAAGCACAAAGAATATCATTATGGCAGTATCCTCTTGTTTAATCTCAGACATGACCTGGTATGGTGTAGCTGAGTGTGTTGGTTTGGTTTTGAAAACGTGGCTTGTTGGGTTGCTCGCTTGTCTTGTGTGGCTGCACGAGTCATGGAGTCATAGAACCACCAAATCGTTTGGGTTGGAAGGGACCTCTAAGGTCATCTCTAGTTCCACCCCCTGTGGTAGGAACCTCCCTCTAGACCAGGTTGGCCTTCTGGGCTGCACACACACACTGCTGGCTCATGTTGAGTCTTTCATCAACTGAGTCGGTGTATAACTCACCAGTCCCTTCTCTAAGAGCAAGCTGAGCTTAGCGGCAGGCGCAAGTGTTTCTTTGCTCTCCTGGACCAGAAAAAGAGTATCTGTCAGTAATTAAAACAATTAACGGCTTCCTCATTAGTGTTAACCTTCGCAACTGAAGCTGGCAGCCCATTCATCCTCTGCAGAAGAATGGAGGTTACTGTTTTAAAAGGAAAACTGGATGGCTTCAAAACCCATAGTGGTGTTTTTTGCTATTAACAGTTGTTTTTTTCATGGATTTGGGAGAGATGGTTAAAGGCTTTTGGGCTGATTAGGTTTAGAACTTGGGGATTTCCAGATATGTCTGGAAATGAAAAAATGTTATTTTCTTTAGCTTGTTGATAGCGCTCTGCCTCTGATGCTTCCTTCCTAAATTGTCATGCCGTCTGCTGCTGCTCCAGCAGACACTGACAAGCCAAAAAATGAGGAGATGGAAGAAGTCCCACCCTGTTATCCTGGGCAGGATTTGTTTTCTTCTTCCAATAAGGCGGAGAAGAATCCAAATGGGATGAGGGAGTGCCTCTGTCGTGCGTGTGCCCCAGCTCCCATCGCTCAGCAGCTCCATGTCCTTTCAGGCCAGGGGCAGTTTTGCCATACTGTGCTTAATAACCCTTGATATTGAGGTTGTAGCCCACGTAACAGATGAGGAAACCATTAAAAGTGTTGTCAATTGCAAAAGATCAACACTTGGGATATTTTTAGGCTTTCATTAATTTGGATTTCATTACCTGCCTAGAGAGCACTCGTGTTAGCACTGCCACTTACATGAAAGAAGATGCACTGCCCCATGCAAAACATGGGGGTGTGGAAAGCACCTGGAAGTGAGCGCTGTGCGCTGGGAGCAGTGAGCAGGTCCGTGTGCGGGTTGATGGCTGAGACGCTGTCCCGAGTGCCTTCAGCTCATGTGCTCCATGCAGAGCAGTGCCTGCACTTGGTGGTGGTCGTTCAGGTGGCTGTGCAGCACGTAGAGCAGTGTGCCCTGCTGCGCTTGGGCTGCACAGGTCTGGTTTGGGGCAGGGGTGGAGGGCACTGCCCACAGCGGGTGGCGGTGAGCAGGCTGCCCCTCTCCTCGTTGACAAAAAGCACCAAAGAAATAAGAGGAATACATAGCTGGCCGTGCTGCTCGGGCGAGGAAGCCTTTTATTTTAATGAGAGTGCATTTTGTTTGATCTGCATTTTTGGGGGGTATGATGAATTTTAGCCATTATGAAAACAAAAGCCATGGTTATTTGCAAGAATTGCTTTATAAGAAGCATATGTGTGCTTTATTATTCTTCTGCTTGAAGTGTGGGGATTGTTTTCAGTTGGGAGGTTGCATTAGAAGAATGTGAACTTCTGACTCACTGAGAAATAGAGCATGTATTAGCAAAATTGTGAGGTTTCCTATGATGTTTTCATAACTCACATTTCTCAGAATGGAAGCAATCTTTTTTGCCTTTAGTGAAAGAATGACTTTTACTGCCATTGAGAAAGAACGGATTCTTCTTCTAGAAAAAACTTGTGTTGCATTCAATAACTTTTACTCAACCCGCTATTCTTCATTTCCCATCTGCTTCCCTCCAGCATGCGAGTTCCTCTCTCTGAGGGTGTTCTGCCTGTGCAACTCCTTCAGCGACCACATTTCTGTTTCATCTCTAAATGCTGACTTTTCCATGATGATATAGTCAGCACCAAAGACCGAGGTCGCGCTTATCCCAGTGACCCCAAGAAGAGGGGCACTCACTAATGGCACCTGAGGAATTCCAGCTTTCCTTGAGGAGAATCAAATGGGAAACATAACATTGCTTTGAATGCTTAGCTGGTTTGTGATGAGCCTTTGCAAAGACACTGGGGAAAATAGAGCTAACCAAAATTCATATAGCCATGACACCCTGTGATGTGATGTACTGTGTTACACGCTAATACAGGAGATCAACAGCAGAGCTGTTGGCCTTAAGCCTCCCTATCCTACATGCAAGGAGCAGATATTTATTCATTTGGATCTGTGATGGAGAAGAGCTACCAGAGCATAAGCTCCCAAATGCAGACACCCACTGCAAAGTGAAGCACAGACTGTCTCACCTGAATTAGAGTGAAGCTTTCCCCTGTTCTTATGACATGAGGAGAAAACCTGTTGGGGAACTGACCCGGCTCTTCAGTCTGGCCTATGAACCAAAGCATTAATCGATTTTGCAGTTGCAGGTGTTGCCCAGAGCGCCCCAAGGGATGTGCTGGGTGGTGCCAGCAGCTCCGCAGTGCTTCCAGCCGTGCTGTATCTGCAGAGCCACCGCAGGGGCTGTGCCCGGGGACGGGGCTGGGAGAAACACGGCACAGCAGTCACAGCTGCCAGCTAACAGAGATGAAGAACCATTCCTCTTTAATGATGATTGTGGCTACTGAAAGTGAACCGATGTTCATAGTCAGGACACTACCAGTGAGAAGCGTGCTCATTTTTTGGTGGGGTTTTTGGTGTTTTTTTGTTTCTCCTTTCTTTCCCCTCCTGTCTGATATGGGTACTTCCTTGGGCTGCCGAAAGCAAATCCAAATGTGTAAATGAAGAACGGGAGGGTCGTGTAATGAATGTTTCTCCTCTGTTGAGATAGGCTCAGAGACCTCCCAAGGGGCTAAATCTTCAATGCTAAAATTACAGGGGAGGTGTGCGGGGTGCACAGTTTTTAGGACTGTGGGAGCTGCGTGTGGTTGCTTCCCTTCCGAGATCTGAAGCCTTCTGTGCGGTGCACTCAAAGCCGTGTTGGTTAGAAAGCCGTAGCTAGAGCTGGAAACAGAGCTTGGGACTGGAGCGAGCCAAACGTGCCCTGTTGGGAAGGACCCTCTCGTGTTGTTGCTTCATTGCCTTATTGTTTGAATTCAGCCAAACCAACACAGTCAGACATTTTAAAAGCGTATTTGCCTTTTGCGGGAGAAGCATTTAGGGAATGGTGGCTGGGCATGCTGAGTGAGTTTGGGAGCTCTGGAAATGGTGCTAAAGCGGAGCCATTTATTGCTTCTGAAATGAAATGGTTTCGTGACATCTGATCCTCTTGTAAATTTTGCACTGGAGAATTCAGTGGTGGGATATAATTAACATTTAAATCGATCGGGATTCCGGCAGTGCTGCTCTGCCCGTCTGCAGGCGTGGGTACGGTCGGCCTTTCCCTGTGAGCAAAGGGCTCTCAGGCGCTTTCACTCTGAGTGGGAATCCAGAGACGGCAGCCAGTGGGATTCGGATGAATCACCGCGTGGTTATCCCTTAGTCACACTGTTCTTGGAAGGGATCTGCTCTCGTTCCTGGAAATAGCTGTTTCTGTTATGCTACAGCCTCTGCCCCGAGAAAGTCTCGCAGAGCCTTTGAACCCTTCGCTGCAGGTGCATCTGGAATAGGAGTGGGTGATCTTCTGCAAAACCTCGCTGGGACAATGCAAAGTTACATTTCAAAGTAACGTGCAGTGGAGGGGAAGGGCACGCTGGAAGCTCACCGGGTACCAGGCACTGTCAGCCCTCTAAACTCAGGGGGAGTTGCAGATGTGAGTGGGAGATGGTGTGGGCAGTGCTGCTGGGGCTTTCCGTGCTGCCTCGGTGATGGGGGCTCCTGTTCCAGGCAGGGCCATGCAGGGCAGCCTCAGCTGGGGGCGGTCCCCGGCCTCATTGCGGCATCATCTGCTTCGGAGCAGGAAGAGGGCAAACGCGGCCCTTGTGTGGTGGGTGCTGCCCTGCTTTGGAACCAGCTCTGCTAACATGGCTTCGGAGCTCTGCCAGGTTTGGTCACTAGCTGCGTTGTTTGGTTTATCATTCTTTGCAAGGAGAGTTCATACTGGGGAAAACAACAGCTGTGTTTCCCTCTTCCCGCCCGCACTTAGAACTTCTTTCATACAGTATGGTGTCTGTTGAGCAAAACCCTTTATGACGTTTATATCCAAAAACTGAACTGAAGGAGAATGGTGAAAAATCATAGAACCGTGAAAGTTGGAAAAGACCTCTAAGATCGTCAAGTCCAACCATCAGCCCATCACCACCATTCCCACTGAACCATGTCCCCAAGCATTTAAACTGCCTGCAACAGGTTCAGACTCACTGCAAAGCTCCTTACCCTGCATGTCCACCACCACCACCCCAACACCATGCTACAACCCTCCCACAAACATCATAGGGCCATCAAACCTCATATCCAGCTCCCAGGAGCAAACACACTGCAACACATCAAGAAACACTGTACAGCCCTCATAGCTCATTATTTCAGAGCTCATACACTCCCTGGACCCTGCCCTACTCCTCATCTCGTGCTTGATCCCAACACATGGCTGTTTGCACATAGAATCATAGAATCATTAAGGTTGGAAAGACAAATAAGATCCTAGAATCATAGAATCACCAAGGTTGGAAAAGGCCTCCAAGATCATCCAATCCAACCATCCACCTATCACCAATAGGCCTTGGGTTTGTAGAAAATGGAACTTGTCTCAGCTGTGCTCTCGTACCTGCATGACTACAATGGAAGCAGAGGTTTCCTTTCATTGCGGATGAAGCAGGAGATACAGTCCTTGGCATGGCTTGGAAAAATAAGGGCAAATTATGGCTGTGCCATTAGAAGTCATTTAGAACACATGTTCTCAATAAGAGTTGGAAAATAGGTTGGTGAAAGGGGGATGGAATGGATCAGTAGCACTGACAAACCCACTGCTTGGGATGGGGCACCTGCTGAGGTCGAGTCCATCCATACAGGGCCAGGTGCTGCCAGTGGCTGAGCCCCTCACTGCACGGTGCTCCGGTGGCACGGAGCTGGGCTGCCTCCCCCCAGTGCCAGGCTGTGCCCGAGCTGGGCACTCCGGGGGCTGGAGCATGGCAGTTCCCCCGAAAGGAGCAGTAAAAAGCAGGAAGCTGCCCAAAGTTTCCAGCCCTCGGGAACACGCTTCCTAGGGGCACTTTGGGCAGGGAGGGCTCTCGTCCTCTGAATTTCTCACTGTTTTGGGGAGATGTCCCCATTTCATTCCTAGGTGTGCTGGAGGCCTCATCTCTCCATCACACTGCTGACAGAGGATGGAACATCTCTTAAAGGCAAGGCAGGGATGCTGTGCTCGGACCAGGCGGTGTTGCAGTAATATGATACTGGCTTTTTTCGTCTTCATATTTTTCTTTTTCCCTTCCCCTTCCCCATCTTTTTCTCCTTCCCTATCCTTTCCCTTTTCCTTTTCTCTTTTCCCCTTTCCCCTCTCCTGTTTCCCCTTTCTCCCTTTTCCTTTTTCCTTTTCTCTTTTCCCCTTTCTCCTTTCTCCCTTTCCTTTTTCCATTTTACCCTTTCCCTTCTCTTTCCCCTTCCCCTTTCCCCTTTCCCCTTTCTTCCTTTCCCTTTTTCCTTTTCTCCTTTCCCCTTTTCTCTCTTCTGTAAGTGACCATACCTGCTCTGACTGGTGACCAGAAGTTCAGCTGTATTCTATCTTTGCCCCTGCCGCTGGTTATGCAGCACATTAAGCATCTCTCCCCGTCCCATATCCTGTGATAAATCCAGGTAGGAGCAAATCACTGAAAAAGCCTCCTACAAAGCAAAAGGAGAAGAGCGCTCCCACACCCCACCAGCTGCTATCCGCCATTGTACTTGTATATTCTACAATTGTTTTGGTGTATTTGAAATGCCATTTTGCTGTGGAACGGGAAATTATATCTGGAATCATTTCCTCAAGTTAAAAAATATGTAAACTGGATTGGAAGGTTTATGTTGTGTGCATTGATTAAAAGCAGGGACAAAAACACGTAGGCGTAAAAATCTGTGATTTCCTATGGAAAACAATAGTTTGGTTTCTTTTCAGCTAAGTCAACTGGTTCTTAGAGGTTGCAAATCTGTCACCAGAGAATGGATCTTTTCATTTTGTACTTCATCAAAGAGATATTCCCATTCCGTGTCGGCCTTCTCTTCTACAAAAGTAGCGTACGCTCGGTGTGAGCTACAGGCACTTTTCAGATAAAAAATCAGCAAGGAGACTTTGGTTAATTCTTAGTCCACGTAATGCAGTGTTTGTTCGTTTCAGATGTAATCGTGGCATTTAAATTACACAGTGCCGGTGTAGCCGTGATGCTGCCGGGGTGAGGCTGCTGGCTGCAGAACTGAGCTGCTCCCCGCCATCCCCACTCGCAGATCGCCTGCACGTCTCGAGGTTTTAATTCTCCAGCACAAAAGGATTCTTCTGCTGACACGGAAGGGTTTGGAAGCTTTGTTTTCATTCCCAGAGAGTATCTCAAATGCTTGTTCAGGTTGACAAGAGGTTTTACGGAGGACAGATTTCAGGAATTTATTGGAAGGACTCGAAACAGCACATAGTAGTAAAAACTGATTCTTTAGTGGGGGGACTGTGGATTTTGCATATTTTGTTCTACGTTCCATTAAATGTAATAAAATCCTGTTAATTTGCGAGGCAGCGATGTAAGCTGGCTGCCTAAGGAGTTTTAAGCTTTCTCATCATCTGACCTTTTCTGTTCAGGTTTCTGGCTGTAGTTGACTGCTCAATGTGATTGTGCATTTCAGTCACATTATCCCCTCTTCCCATTCCCTTTTTTATTTTCCTCTTTTCTTTGCGTTTTTCTTTTTACAGCATTCCGTGTCTTTTAATTAGTTGACTGTAATTCTTCCAGGTCTCAGGCTGCAGGGCGTTCAATGGCTTCTGACACAAAGAAAAAGCGTTGAGAGATTTTTCATTGGTAAATTCCTCCTCTGGGGTTTGATGTCTCACTTTCCCTATTAGAGAAGCACAAGCAGCCTCGGTCAGAAAGGGGTTTCTCTTGCCAGGGCATTTCAGCAGCATTGGTGAATAATGCGGCGCAATTTTGCAAGGACGCAATAGCAAAACCACGGCTTTACCTCAGCAGCCTGCGGGCACCGCTTCTGTTGTGATCACAGCAGGTTTTGAGCGATCTATGCACAAAGGAAAAAGAGAGAATGAACAGAAAGTAGTTTATGGCTTTCCTCAAAGACACTTTTCTAACTCAAAAATATAAGCCTTGTGGTTTATATGGTTTTGAAATGTAACCGCAGCTATTGAGAACTGGAAAAGATTTGATTTACCATCTTCTCCAGTTTTGGTACCAGATTCAGAGCACAGGAAATCTCTTTTTGTAAAGAAAAATACTGAAAGGAATTACGTTCCGGACAAAGTTTTTATAATAAGGTCATATTTGGAGAAACTGCCCAACAAAGGAATCTGGGTCACCTGTGCTGTGGCGGAGCGGGTACAGATGTGTCCTCCACTGCCTCCAGTGAGGTGCTGCAAGCTTGCTGTGGGGAAGCTTTGCTGGGCACGTGGTGGTCCACAGCTCCATTTTCTGGAGCAGAAAGGGTCACTGTCAGACCGTGGGCTTTGGCTCTGAGCTTGATTCAGGAACTGAATGGGATCAGCTGTGTGGGGCACATCCCAGCCTCTCCAGCCCAGGAGCCGGGTGGGACCTGGGCAGAGCTGGCAGCTCGTGGCTGGGAGCAGAGAGCTGATCCCCACTACTCTCCACGCTGTGCGGTTTTTAATGCCATTTTCTTGTTCTGCTCATTGAGTGACCCCCTTGCTAATACTTGGCTGTCTTTCCAGTTTGTGAGAGTCTCCGCAGAATTTGGCTTTTCTTTAAAAGGGAAGATTCTGGTTGTTCTTGACACATACCACGTAAAGGTGTTTTTCTGGCTTCCAGGATCTATTCTTGCTTTTGCCAACACTGTTCCATTAATGCGTTAATCAAACTTTATCCTAGTAATTGTTGCTGCTTGCTCCTACTTGCTCCAAAATTTTCCTGTTGCCCTCTGAATTGAGCTCAGATGTGCGTGTGGTTCAGTTATGGCCATTTGATTCTCAGGCGCTTTGCTTTGTTCTTTCTTCCCTTCTGTTTCTTCCTCTCTCTCCCTCTTGCATTGAGCAATCATCTCTCTCCAGGTTTGCTCTGGAAGCCTTATAAAGCCCCTTGCAAGGTCCTTGTCCTTTCTCCTCAGGTATCCTGGCATTAGTTTCCTGCTGCTTTGCTGGTTCCTCCTCAGATGTGGGTGAGCAGGATGGTGTCTGGTATTCTGATGGGAACTTAGTAGTGCTGTTCCTGCTCCATTGTATCTGCCAAAACCTGAATGACGTGGCCTTTCCCATCTACATCTTCTTTCCTATCCAATGTGTAGCTATGAGCAGCAGCCCGAGGTCCAGCATGAGCTGCACTGCTTTCCCCCCATTGGGACCAGGCAAAAGAAGAGTGTTGCTCTGTTGCTCCATACTCCCATTCACGGTTGGCTCTAGGAGTACCTGTTCAACAGATATTTTGTTGTGTTTAGCTGGCTATGTTTCACCCCTAGGTACTCCCATGGTTTTGCCCAGTAAGGTAAGACGCTAAAAGCTCCCACATCAGCATACCACAGTTATCAGCTGTACTCCTCCTCTCCTTAATCCCTGTTCTGGAAAACCACTTCCTTACACACCAGATAGGGAGAGCACAACCCTTCTGCCAGGCCATGCCCAGAGATGGGTGGCTGCACCCCACCTTGAGCCCTCCAGTGAGCTCCTCCTGCCCCAGCAGCTTGGCTTGGCCCTACTGCATCCCACTGCATCCTGCTGCATCCCACTGTCCCATTGCATCCTGCTGCATCCCACTGCATCCCGCTATGTCCCACTGCATCCTGCTGCATCCCACTGCATCTCACTGCATCCCGCTGTGTCTCACTGCATCCTGCTGCATCTCACTGCATCCCATTGCATCCCACTGCATCCCACTGCGTCTCACTGCATCCTACTGCTTTCCATTGCATCCTACTGCATCATGCTGCATCCCACTGCATCCTACTGTGTCCCACTGCATCTCACTGCATCCTACCGCGTCACATGGGAGTCACCCTGCTGGGTTCTTTCACTCCAGCACTCAGAGAGGGAGGGGAATGCTGTTTCCTCCTTACCTGTGCTCGCACAGCAGCGTGCTGGCACCGTACCGAGTTGTTTAAAATAGACCAGAGAGGTGGTTTTCATGCACCCATGTATTGAAATAAGGGGGAGATCTGATTGCAGGACCAGGGAGGTAAGATAGGAGAAAATCACATAAGATCAGGGCTTATTTTGTTGATTGAGGCTTAGAAAGCTTTTTTACCAGTTGAATTATTGGCTGTATCTGAAGTGAAACTCTACTTTCCTAACTGCTCTCATTTCCTGCATCATTCCAGCTTGTTCACCGCATTCATTGTAGTTCAGATTTACAATGTATTTGGTTACGCACTGCGCTGCATTCTCCTTTTTTTCCCCATGTGTGTACGTCTCTGTGGGAGCTGGGCCAGGAGGAGCGGCACACACACGTGGGCCCTTTGACTGTTAGATGCTCATTTTATGGGGAATGGGGATCCGGATCTTTCCCCATTTTGTTGTAAAAAGAGACTTCTCTTTTTCCAGATAGGCAATAGCATAGAACTGTTTGGAGAGCTCAAGATTCAGAGTGGAGATGAGAAAAAATATTATCTTATGAACTGTAAATGTGGCGTTGAAAATTCGGCTGCTACGCCCCAGATGTTGGCAGATAATGGGAAACCATCACGCTCAGCCCAAGCAGCCATCAGCTCACGGTTTAAGAGGCTCCATAAGTGCGGTGCTTGGGAGCTGGGCTGGGTGAGGCCAAGCTGCTCACAGCTGGACCGGCTCCTTGCGACCTGAAATATGAAGTGAGCTAGGACAGCGAGCCGAGCGCCCTGAGACCTGAGTTATATGGGGCTGTGGAAGGCGGAAGGTGATTTAAAAGGACATTTCCCTTTCAGCTGAACATCTCTTGGCTTTCTGGAAGCAGAAGAGGAGGTGCAGCGAATGGATGAGGAGCGTTTTGCGAGGACTAACTCAGATTCTTAAATTCATTCTTTGCGTTTGAAATGTTGCTCCCAGCAGATTTCCATTCAGAGTATTTCAAATCAAAGTTTTGTAAGTGAAGGTCTACAAATTAAATAGAACCAGATATTACAAATGTTACTGCTTTTAAAACTAAATACTCCCAAACATTTGATTCAGAAATGACGGCATGATGAATGACAATCGGTGTGATTAGCAATGTTAGGCACTACATAACAGCTGGATGCAAGTTTGCGAGTAGCTAAGTGAGAAGGAAAAGAATCATTCCAAATATCCTTCTTTTGAGATGCTGGATCACTCTTTTTCTGTAGGCTCAGCAACAACCACGGGACCGTTCCAGCTCTCCCTCCTCCCGCACCTCTCACCCACATCCCATGGCAGCTGGGCACTCGTGGGGTGGGTGAGATGAGCACTTCAGAGCCGTTTCCTTAAGGTCTGAGCGTGTTGATAACTCCTTTCCAGGCTGCCTAACCCTTCCAGGAGAGTTGTGAATTAATATTAAAAAGAGGGAGCCTGGGGAACACTGCTGTGGTTGTGTTCGGTGCACAGCAGCGTGATTTAGTTGTAAATGCACCGATACGGCCTTTCAGTCTGCGAGCCCGCGTGGGTGTTGAGTTAAAGCCATGCATGGATGATGCCTGTTATTTTGTCAGGGTCTCAGAGCGAGGGGTTTTAGCACTTTAATCCTGAGTGGCAGTTGGAAGGTTGGTGGTTTCAAACACAGTGGCACGGAGTAGCTGATTTTGCTTCAGGGAAACAATGCACCAGTGTGTCTAGGCTGCCCGCACAGAGCCAATAAATCTGTTTTGTTTTGTTTTTCCCCCCCTTCTCTCTCTCTCCCTCTCTCCCTTTCTTCCCCCCAATCCAGGCCAAGACCCGCTCCTGTTGCTGAAAACCCTCCAGCTTCTCTGGACAAAGAAAGAGATGAAGAAGGTAAGGCTGCGCAGTGGCCTCCCCTCCTCGCTGCCGATGGTGGCTGCATGCAGAGCATGTCCAGGCGCAGAACGCGTGGGTCAGACCTGCAGTTCTTCATGAGTGCTTTCAGTCCCAGCACACAGGGAATGAGCCTGCGCGTTTGCAGCGAGAAGTGAAAAGAGAAGGTAGCTCTGTGTGATGTGGAGCAGCAAAGGGACTGCTGTGAAAGAGCTGAAGTTTACAGGGCTGAGTTACAAGCAGAAAAAAAAACCTCAAAGTTCCTTTTGTTTTCTTTGAAACACTTTTTTGTCCATTACATTGAGCGTCTTGGGAGGAGTGTGAAGAATATTTCAAGAAGCTGAAAAAATGAGGGTTGAAGTCAATAGAAAAGTGCTTTTTGCCAAGTGGAATGATATCAAATCCTTTGTGTTCGAGATATTTTTACCCTTTTGTTTTGTTTGATTTGGTTTTGCCTTTTAGAGCGGTGAATGCAATTTACACTGCTTCTCTAAAATTAGTGCTATATTTTTATAGACCGCTCTATGAGCTCTACGTGGAGATTTCTCAGAGGGAGTAAAATATACTTCATCTAAATTTGGGAGCGTAAAAGCTAACAAAAACAGTAGATGTATGCGCTTCGTGGTTAGTTTCCCATGTCTAACTCTGTGCTGCTCAGACAGGTTCCTAGCTGAAATGTTCTTTTGTAAAGGACCCCAAAAGCAGCAGCTCACCGCGGAGCTGTGGAATGTGGCTTGTATGAAGTGGCAGCCGCGGCTCAGCACGCTGGGGTACGCGCTCCATCCCAGGAACAGGAGTATTGGGCCACTGTTTTTGTCTGGTCCCTTCCTGACAGTCTGTGGTTTCCAGCCTGAGTAATGAAACCACTGGAAGCCCGGCATGAGAGGTGCCTTTCCAATCAGCCCGTCACCGCCATAGACTTGAGCTCAGCAACTGTGAAGCTTTGAGCTTTCTATCAGGTTTTGTTAGAGTTGCAGGAAAAACAATATTGTTCGTTAGGTTTTGAGGGCAGTTAATCCCACAGAACAACAGTAGGAAAGAATCATCATCGAAGTCTCTGTACTGTGTACCCTGCGATACGTGTGGATCGTGAAGAAAAATACTCTGAAAAAGACAAAGCCTCCCGGTGACATGTCCTTGGGTAGAGAGCACCGCAGCTTTTCTGCTGAGGGTGGAAAAGCATGAGGATCCCCGTGAGCCATGCTGGCAGCTCCGTTTGCTTGCTTCTGGACCAGTCTCTCCAGTAAAGTGCATGGTTGTGCAGAGCGTGCACGCTGCAGCTTCACGGCGGGGCAGGTCTGGCTTTCCAGTGCCCATCCTTCAGTGCACTGCTGGCTGCAGGTGTGGGCACAGCCACGGCTCTGAGCCTGGACGCTGCATTTCTGAACTGGGACAAGGTCATCCTGGAAAGGTGGGAAGCAGGGTTGCAGGGGCCAGGCTCAGCAGCTGCCTCAGAAGCGGGGAGCACAGGATGGATGCCCCCAGTGGTTTTTGGCACGTGCCCATCGCACTACCACTGGGATGCCCCAATCAGTCCTCATAACATTACCAGCCTCAGAAAGGCACCCACAGCACGGCAGTTTTTCCAGGGGCACCTGCTGCCCTGCCCTCTGTGTGCAGCTCGGCACCCAGTGCTGCTCATGTCCTAAGCACACCAGTATCCAACGTTGCAGTTAAAATAAATGAGGGAAGTTGGCTTAAGTAGAACACAGCTTGCTGCATTGACATTTAAATGGCAGGGAGCTACTTTGCCTTTTGCTCTGTGTGGGTGTAAGTCAATACTGGCTATTAACTGGTGTGTGAATCAGTCCTCTCTATTAGATAATGCCCATCAGTCTCAAATCAGTGAAGATCAACAGAAGCAGTGTACCTGTCCCTGGCGTGACGTCAATTCTGGGACGTGGTTATAGAACGTGATCATTTCCTACATAAGAAGGACAGTTTTGCAGTGGCAAAGATGCATCAGCAAACTGCCCTGAGCTGAGAAATAAGGGACCAAAACTGAACGAAGGACTGTGCAGTTGGAGCACCAGCAAAGTTTTCCAATTCCCATGATCTGTCAGGCTGTAGAAATCCCCCAAGGAGCATTCCCTGCCATGGGAATCTATTGAAATGGAAATGGCAATTACATGTTTGAGAGGAATCCTTCTCTGGCAGAGAGAGGAGCCAGGCAGCACAGCACTCTTTCCTCTCTGCCTTAGGTGTCTCGTACCATTTTTTTTTGGTCTTTTCACCTGAAACAACACATACCATAGTTGAAGTCTTCAGATTGCCGGGAAGTTTTGGGGTGGGCTTAGGGTTAGGTTAAAAGTGGAGCCGATAGGAGTATGAGACTCAGTCTCGCCGTGTTGTTAGCGCTCTTGCCAGTTGTGTAGGTGTTTGGAGATGCGCTGCGTGTGAAAGCAGGCTTGTGCTCTCACAGGACATGGTGTCTGCTGGCGACCGTCCTGCCAAAGGCCAGGCTCTGGTTCCAGCTGAAGGAGGAGCTGAGTGGTGTGGTGAAAGCTCCAGTTCAGTCTAAATGTGCTGAAGTGGGGCTTTGGGGAAAAAAAGAAAAAGAGAGGCCATCTATAAACAGCGCAATGGAGTTGGCCAGTCGCTTTGTTTTCCTTTGGCTGTTGTGTTGGATGTTTGTGGTCGGATAAGAGTTTGCCTGCTCCTTCTGCTGAATCTTGCAGTGAAGCTGGAGCCCGATGTTTAACATTGCAAATTCTTACCACGGGGAAAAATACTTACAGGGAGAAAACTGTTATCTGAAGTCACATCTTTGTTAGTCATCGTCTTTTTCTTGCTGCATTTGATAATCTAGTGAGAAGGAAACAGTTTCTGTCGTAAATGAAAGGTTTTGTGGTTTTTCCCAACATGAAAGACACTATGGAAAATAACTGTCTTCCAGTAAATATTGTTGATGAATAAAAAAGAACAAATTCATTGGCAAATTTTCTGTAGATTTTATTTTGTTTTTCATACCATTCTTCAAACTTTATGTTGTTTCCGTTGGAAGCTATGACTGGGGCCATCATATACAGTAAATTACAATTGCTGACTGCAGGCGGGAATGAGCATCTTTTGGATATTGCTTTTTAGCCAGAGAAGAAAGAGAGCAGCTGCTGTTAGTGATTTCTTGTTTTCTGTCTCTGCTTTTGCCTTGCTCCACGCCAGTGCATGTACCATGCGGTGAAAGGTCCTGTGTGGGTACTGAAGGATGCCACTTCTTCACCCTGCCAACCCTCCGAGCTCCTTGGAAACTACTTCTAATGTAAACATTATAAAGATATTGCTCGGTGCTGCTAATTTATCACTTCTACCAGATGGGTAGTAAGTAGCCTATTAACATTCACAAAGTGAGTGTCCAATTCCTTCACATTTCTAAGCACATCACCCTGGGATCCCTAAGATTTATGGTGCAGCGTTTTCCCATGTTCCAGGCCCCTTCCTGCAGCCTTTAGCTGTGCTGAAGTGTGAGTGCCAGCAGGCAGCCTGCAGCAAGTACCTTGCCCAGGTAGGCTTGGAGCACGAGAGGACAGATTTCAGTTTCTTAGATGGTGTAGTATGATAGGGTGTGAACTTGGATCTTTCTTTTCATTCCTGTACGTAAAATCCAAACCATTTCAATGCTCCCACATATTGAGGAGCTGAGTTATGCCATTGTGGCTCAAGTCGGTATAAGGTCAAATACAAAATTTGTGGTACAGGAGGAGGAGCTTATGTGCTCTATTACTTGTAGGTCTGTCAGAAGATGAGTAGGTTTTGGAGCCCAATTATCTACCTTCTCTATCCTAATAACGCCCCTTTCTCCCGCTCACTTCTTTTCTCCCCCTCCCCCAAATCCCAAGCCCCTTTGTCTGCCCCACAGAACAACTTCTCTGTCTTTATGGGATAATTAGTGTGGACAATTGCTGCTTTTCCCATTGGGTTTGAGGTGCAGTGAGCCATGAAGGAATCTGTAATGACATGAAAAGTCACTGGAGGCGCGGATGGTGGCTGAATAGCAACAGTTACCTCTCTGAATAGATTAAATAAAAAAAAATAAAGCTTTGTGTTCAGCTGGGGGAAGGGAGGATTCACTAATCTTTTTGTACATGACAATGTGTTTTTGTATCTCAGCAGCTCAAGGAAGAAATCAGGCGGGGCTTTGCAGGACTGGAGGACCCATTGACAGGACTCCTGGACATGCTGGAGAGCAGCAGTGATTGGAAGGGGAAAGGGCATTCCCTCGGGTATTACATCAGCAGTGAGCTGCAGCTTTGGATGAAAGAGCATCCTGCTGTTCAACAGGTTAGAAAAGGAGAGAGCACGAGAGCTTGGGCAAAGGAGAGGGCAGTTGATTTTAACGTCCCCCAGATGGCCCCAATTTCACTTCATTCCATAGTCTGTGTCTTCTCTGTGGCCACGTACAGACACGGTGTGACAAGGTGTGAAATTCCTATTGAGATGTTGTGATCTGATGATGCTGGTCTGCAAATGGAGTAACAGTAGAAGCTATGATGTGAGAGCTGTTTCCCCTTCCAAGTTGGGATTTCCATCTTTCCAGATCAAACCGTTCTGATCGAGCATGGATCTTACAGCCTTTGCTGGCTGGAGGCATTCCCACTGGAACTCACATCACTGCTGTCAGGATAAACCCAATTGCAGTAATCTACTCTGCATATTCTTCCAGTCCTGCAAATAGAAGCCAGTTACCGTATGATTGCTTAACTCCTACCATCTGGTGGGGAGCTTTTATCATTGGGAATGCAGAAAATGGTAACAGTATGGCTTTTCAGATGAATGATTAGCTTCGTAATGTTGGGTCGTCAGATTATATGCCCTAATGTTTACCATTCCTTATGCCATCATGTATTCTGACCTCCCAGGATTTTTCCCTGTTTTCTGTGCTTTTACCTTTGAACTGTAAAATTCTTTCATAGCTATGTTGTTTCATTTTCCATTTTTCCAAATGGCTCTCTTTAGATGTTTAGCTCTGTTTAGATTCTCTGAGAGTATTGCCACTTCAGTATTGCAATATGCAGAGAAGTGCTACTGGCATTGAAAACCCTGTTCATAAGAGAACGATCGTGTACGACCACAAGGGTTAATACTTGTGTCTATGCATGTTGCTGCAGTGCTTCTGCTTTTCCTGCCCTTCTTGCACCCAGGAGCAAGCCTGGGAAAGAAGACTGAATTCTTATGCCTGATAGGTGAGATCTCCCTTGAGAGGCGTTGCTGTGTTCAAAGATTTTCTGCTGGGAACTGGAGGGAAGAATTTCTAAATAGCTGTGTTAGTAAAAGAGAGCATTTTTCCAGTTTCATGGCTTTCTTTTGCACAAGGCCGTATGCCTTTTCCAGTATTATCCTGCAAACATTTAATGTTTTTAAATAGGATGCTGTGAAAAAACTGTGTATCATATTGTTCTGATTTCTGTTTGCAGACTCCACCGGGAAATTGGAGAATCCCTTCCCAAGGAATTGGCTTCTTCCCCTGTTTAAACAAGCTGAGTTTTCAAGTGCCATTGAATTGTAGCCATCTTTACTAAATCTGTGTCTGATTTTTTTTTAACAGTCTGGCATGAAGCTGAAGAAGCTGCAGGCCCGTGTGTTCAGAATACTAGACCAGTGCCCAGCTAATCTTCTTGACCCTCTGATTAGCATTTACCAGCTCCATACAGCAGACCGGAACTATTTGCTTGGACACGTCAGTCATCTTTATCACAGGGGCGATTACAAAGAGGTGGGTCATGTCTTTCAAATAAATTCACCTTCCCAGCTCTCCAGTGCTCTGTTAAGATCTGTGTCTTTTTTTGGATGCATTTCAATGTGAATTCCATTTCATCACAGCAGCTGCACACTGTGAATGGTTCAGCTTAGCATGGTCTTCTCATGTACATGAGTAGACTGTGTTCAACCTCAGTATTTATAATAGCTGAGTACAGAATGACGGTGAATCTTTCCCCCAGAGCTTTTCTGACCTTTGAAAGCAATGGGTTAATAGGGTCTAATTTGGAGAATTTAAGAGGATGATTGTATTCTTTTTTGTTTTTCTTGTCCTTGGCAGGAGAAGAAGGGATTTTAGTAGTTGGTCATAGATCTGCTGTGCTATCTCCAGGCCTGCAGCTACTAGGGGTTGGACAGCCTTTGCTGCCTGACTACCCTAGCTTTGGCTTTGGGTTCTCAGCTTGAGGAGGTTCTAAGTGTTGAATCATATCTTCTGAGTGTGTGTTATTACTCCTGTATTTGCATTGGAGTGACTGGCAGGAGTTCAGCAAACCAGAATTTGATGTGTTTTACCCCTTATTTTTGAGCTTTTTGCAGTATCTCTGGCATCACAATGATGTCCTGATATCCCTGAGAGTGTTTTCAGGGGCAAAATACAGTACTGTTCATGCTTTCTTTTTCTTTTTCTTTTCTTTAAGCAAATGAACATAGGTTTGATTTTTTTAAAGGGAAGTTGTTTGCTTTGACCGTGTAAAGCATCCTGATCTTGCACAGCAATAGAAAGAAGTGAAAAAGCATTTTTATGCTCTGTTCTTCAGTAAAGCCTCATCCCTAAATGATTGTGGAATTCCATCCTTGCTGGTTTTGTGAATACAGAAAGAAGACTATTTCATATTTGATTACAAGTCCGCAGGTAGTTTCTTGAAGCTGACTCTTTTGTTCAATAAGTCTTTGAACATGAGTGTTTGGAAATCTTAACATAGGGTATTATTTGAGTATATTTGAGTGTGATTCTTAAATTTGTGACTTCAAAGATAGTTACTGTTTTCTTTTAGAAATGCAAATCTTTCCAGATCGGGTTTTTGGAAGCTCTGATTTTTTTTGGTGGAATTATTTTTTCTGTTCTTTCCTCCACAGAAAAGCTTGCTTGCTAGTTATCCCAAGTGTGACGAACAGGAAACCTCAACTGGTGGTTATCCTCAGCCATAACTTTCTTCTAGGTCTGTTTTACTGCCAGAAGGATGAATAGAATTATCTTCAAGAATAACAGGAAATTTTTAATTCCCCTTGGAGATTGATCATACCTAATTTCACAGCAGCTGTGCTCAAAGAACCTAGCTCTGAACATCTATGGTGGGCTGTGGCTTGCGTTTTCATCCTGTGCTTCAGCATCTTTCAGATGGGGCAGTAAAGCAGATTCAGATGCAAGTTCTCTGGCGCTTGTGCGTCTCAGCTGAAAGGATGGATGTCCTTATAAATCCGTGCTTTCATTATTTCTTTTCAGCCCCACTTGCTGTACTTAGAATAAGGCACCATGCTTTTATTCTAGAACTCATAATTCCATTTACCTGTTCTGATGCATTTTGTTCTGTTGTGTGTGAATGCTCAGAGGTCCGCAGCTTTGCTCTGCTGCTTGAGGTTCCTTTCCCTCACAAAGATTCAGATGAAGGATCTCTTCAGAAAATGAGATTCCTGAGATTGCTGGGGATAATGTGGCAGTTATTTGGCTCCGAAGCACATCTGGACCTCCCTGTGCTGATTCCCTGTTAGTAGCAGAACGGGTCAGAAGCTGAACCAGTTTGTTGAATACAGCAGCCTGAAGTTTTGCAGTTGAGATAAGCAGCTCCTTGGAGCAGCCTGCTGTAGCAGTAGACCCTGCACCTTTCAGGGTGCAACTATTGTGCGGGTGGCAGTTCATAATGGAAGAAAAACCATCAACGGTGTGAAGAGAGCGGTATGTTTGTTGGAAGATGGTGCAGGTGAGGAAACATTTATTCCAATGCAGCAGTACAAATCAGCAGCTGTAGTTAGGAGGCACCTGATGGAGATGCAGGATCAGGTTAGCTGCCAGCGGATGGCACTATTGCTCCCAGGACGCAAAGAGCAAGCTGATAGTGATAGCTGAACTAACAGGGACGTAGAAGTGTTTTTTGGAGCTGTCTGGCATGTTCAGGGTTTTTATCCATTCTTTTGTGAATGAGGTTTGCAGCTGCTGGAGGAAGACAGCCTGGGGCCTTGCATGGCTGCCTGTGGAGAAAAGCAGGGAAGAGGGCTTCCAAGCTGTAGGAGATGAAAGCTCCTCTTTTAGAGGAAGATCTAGATGGACGGAATGTAACATCCCTGCCTGGTGGCTCCGGTCAAGATGTCCCCAGCTTCATCCCCTTACGGGATGGCCATGAGGCACTGTGTGTCCGTGGGATTGGTACGGCCATGAGGCACTGTGTGTCCGTGGGACTGGGACGGCCATGAGGCACTGTGTGTCTGTGGGATTGGGACGGCCATGAGGCACTGTGTGTCTGTGGGATTGGGATGGCCATGAGGCACTGTGTGTCCATGGGATTGGTACGGCCATGAGGCACTGTGTGTCCGTGGGATTGGGATGGCCATGAGACACTGTGTGTCCGTGGGATTGGGATGGCCATGAGGCACTGTGTGTCTGTGGGATTGGGACGGCCATGAGGCACTGTGCATCAGACAGGACCGGGGCGGCTGGCGGCACCGCGGCCTTTCATCGCCGGCTCCTTGGGCGCGTGGCCCCGGTGCCGGTGGATGGCTTTGTGGGAAGGCCGATGGCTGCTGGTGGGGCCGGGACAATGCGGGGATTCAGCAGACCGGGGGTAATGCAGTGCGAGCGAGTCTGTAAGAGGCCCTGAATAGGCCAGGCTGTGCTTGAGAAGAATGAGGGGTAGGCAGAAGGCAAGCTAGTGTTTCATGATCATCTTATGTTACACTTCAGCCTTTCAAAGAGTGTCTGGGGCTGGTTGAATGAACCTCTCTTGCACTGCGAATGCGGGAGGCTAAAGACAAAGGAGACTCTTGTCACTCGCAGGCCCCTTTCGGGAATAAAAGCCATTGTCACATGAACAGGGGCAGTCTGGCAGGCTGTGC
>JANHGO010003160.1:0-27873 GCA_024606505.1 Aquila spilogaster
TTCTCAGAAATATTCTAATACCTACAGAGGCTATATTTAAGCAACCTTGCTTCTGCTTTGGTGATCACATGTCATGCCATGCCTATATTGTTGATTTTGTTGCTAAGCCCCACTGTGAGTTCTAGTTTCCAGTGTTTCAGGTTACATGTTTAAACCTGGCCTTCCAACTGTTTCACACTATCCTGCATGTCCCCGTCTACCGAAGCTGATACTCTGGAGGCCCTCACTTTCCACACTGGTCCACATTGGCATGAAAAATTGAGTGGAAGGAGGAGTTAGGATTACAGATTTTTTGTTTATGATAGTTATTGACTTTCCACTTCAGAAATGTCACTAAGAGGGAGCCTTAGGAATCACTTACTGGGTGTATGTGGTCAGCAGATTGGCCTCTGCCACCTTCCCCCATTTCTGGAGAATTTCATGGCTCCCTAGGAAAAAAAAAAAAGGAAAAAAATCTTGGAAAATATGAACCTGAGAGACATCAAAGCTGAAAAACTGAAGAGGACTAGGAGGAAAAGCTCTACTTTATAATTCTTTTCTATAAGCCTTCTATTTGATGTTTTTCTTTAGGACAGATAAAGAAAAAATTGATCTTACACACTCTTCTTTGGAGGATTACATTTAGGTCCACTTGCGTTGTTGGAAGAGAGCTCTGTACACCTGTGAGGTTTCAAGTAACCTACAATATAAAGCGGTCAGTGACTTACGTGGGACTTGGGCTATCCCAGTTAAATTCTGTGCATGATGACACATCAGTCAGCATGCGGGGGCTTAATTTCTGCAAGTAGAAACCCCTTGTGTGCTGTGTTATGGAAATTACTGTTCTGTGCCAAGAAATTTTATGTTACTCCATCAGGCACAACTTCATTTCTCTGACTCTCTGAATGTTTTCTGTATGTGCTATGGGTAGCTGGTGTTTCATCAGTGAAATAACTCTAGGCTCTGCGTAAGTGCCTTGATGCATTGTACATTTTTGGGGCAACATGTAATTACTTCTTTGATTAGAGCAGCCACTGTTGTTTGTTTTTATATTTAGGGCAAAGAAACGCAAACATCCTTACCATCAAGAAGGCTAGGCGGGGCAGTACTGAAGGTAGGTTGTTTTTAATCTCTGTACTGCCTGTATGCTTATGTTCATGTGTGCCTGTTTTGCCCTCTGGTTCAGAAGAAGTTGCTGTTTTTCAGGATGAAATAGCTTTTGCGGATAAGGAGAGAAAGAATCCAAGCTGAACAAATCCATATGCTAAGGTTTTTTTCACCTTAGAAAAGTGATTTTGATTTTCATAGTCCCGCATGTTCAGTGATCTACACGCCAAATGGAGCTGGCTGGTTTTGATTTACAGATTCTACATTGTTTAGGAGCTTATAGTCTAATTCTGTTGCTGCTGTGGCTAGTCAGGGCATGAACTGCAGTCATAATGATAGGTACTTTGTTCCTGGATTTTAGCATGCCAGGCGAGGAAGTCACTTCAAAGTAAAGCTGAAACACGTGGAAGATGGGATTGCGGGGGAGAGAGCTGTAGGAGATGGAAATTAGACTGGCTTATTAAAGAATAGCACACACTGATAAATCAATGAATTTAGGCAAAAATAAAAACATAGGATAGAGTGAAAGTGATACAAATGGCTCTTGTTACTAGATTTGGTGTGAAATAGCAAATGTAAGAAAAAGATAACTGGAAAACTGATGCATTTTAATAGGAAAATATTTAATTGCCAATAGTGGCTTATTATTTGTATTGGCACTGCGTTCACTGTCTGATTTGAGGTGAGAGGGCAGGGAGGAGTCCCACTGCACTTCTCACTGTGTGTGTGTCTAATAAAAGATTCTCTGTCTTCAGTGGTTCACAGCTCCCACAGAAGTGGGATAAAGAGAGTTCCCACTTACAGAGAGAATCAACAGCAGGAGCTTGACTAGTAGACTTTGAAAATGCCATTGAAATGGCTTGATAAAATGTAGTTTATGAATGTGTAAAGCTGCTTGAGGCATTGTGGTTTCATTCACATTTTTCTGTTTTTTCTTCTTTTCACTTTTTTTTTCTTCCCCACCCACTTCCCCCTTTCTTCCTCAAGGCTGGCCTGAGATCTTAAGATCCACTGTAGTTTAGACCTTTTGATTTTATTAAAATGTGTTTCTTTCTGTTTTGTTACCTTCAGATCACGTCATGAACCATTGCAACAGACATTAAGTACAAGAAGCCCTTGGTTGGGACTCTGGTTAATTCTTTGAAACAAACAATTTATTTGCTACATTTTGCCTCTTTCCAGCCAAACACAGTCCTCTTCCCTTTGATATTTGAAATTATTTCCTTAATAATTTCTGGGACTAATTTTTGGGTTTGCTGCTTGCTCAAGAGTAGTCTATTGTGTGGTCTACTGACAAAATCTGAGCCGATTAGGCTTGCTAGTTCTTGCTTCTGTCTAAAATAGAGAAGTATCATTGTGAAGGCTCTGTTTCTGACATAATATTTACAATTCTGAACTTAAAAGTTGTTTTCTGTGCATTTTCTTCAATAGTCAATTAAGGTTCTTTGTTCTGGTTTCAGTCAGTAAATTTGCTCATTAGAGCATTTTTATGCAAGCGCCTTTTGATTGAGACATCTGTGGAAAAGAGACAGTGAAAAAGTGGTAACTAAAGGAAAGGTTAACAAGTTAAACCAGACACTTAACTTTAAAAGATTTCAATTTGTGAAGCATTAAAGCTGTCTTAGATGTAAAATAATTTAGATCTTGATTCACTCATTCATCTTCCTCCTGCAAACAGTTCAGGCTGGGGACTACACAGAGACTTTAATTTAGGTGTGCGTTTCTGCCCTGTTAGATCAGCCCAAGGTTATTTTGCTCACCTGGAGATCTACGTCCTATAATAGACTGAGGCCAAGTTTGTTTTACAACTGGAATATTAATGCGTATTGAGAAAGCCAGATTTCTTAGAGGAAGTGTGATTTAATCTGGAAGCCCAAACACTTCCAAATGGGTATGTTTATGCCGCAGCTGCACATGTGTGCATTCTTTGCCTGTTGACAGTGAGGCACAAGCCATGAAGCGAAGGCTGCTCTGACGTCGGCATGGCGGAGCCCACTCTTTCTCCTCTCCTTCTCTCCCCTAGCCTGCAGTTTTGGATTCAGGGGTCAGAGAGGTTCAGTGTGGGTATTGAATTACAACATTGTTACTATTTTGGAAAGGAAAAGGCTGGCTGAAAAAGTGAAACCTTTCTTTCTCCCCTTTTTGCACAGTAGGTATCCCCACAAGTGAAGTATACAAATGCAGCTGTGGTACTTTTATCATTGTAGAAGCGTGTGAAAGACTTAAATCTTTTACCTGTTATACGTGATACAATAACATTAATATATGTTGAGCAGCCATTTGGGATTTTATGTATCAGAGTCTCTGAGTATTTTGAAATTTAATCCTTGTGAAATATTTGACATCCTGAATGGGATAATTGACACAGGGATGCTAATTAGGGGGTTGTAATTCAGAAGGTTGTGATCATGTACTTTATACTGACATGTATATTGTCCCCTTGGTAACAGTGCTAATGGTGCCTAGACATGTGCATCAAGAGAAGAGAGTATACTCCTGGGAGCTCTGGAAATCAATCTCCTATGTAATACCATTTTTATAATGCTCTAGAAGGACAGGATTTACACATTTTTCCATTTATTAAGCCGATTGTGCATAAACTATCCTGGCTTTGGAATAGTTTGACTCAGTTTGTGTTTTTGTTTTTAAAACTCTGCAACAAATAACATCTTTCCCTGAAACTGAACTTTTCACCTAAAGGGTTTTGCAGTTCTCAGTGTTCCCTTAAAATCTTATATTCTATTATGCTCAGCTGAACAGAGTCTTGTTTACTCTCTGCAGGGATTATTCTAGCAACTCCTGAAATGCAAAAGCTTCTGCGGCAAGAGAGAAAAGGCAGTCTTGTGACTACGGCCCTGACCTGAAGGACACGCTCTCTCCAAGTATGACCTCATTCAGGTAGTAAGACCAAGAACTGCATTAAAAAACAGAAAGATTGGCCCTAGGCAGACAGGTGAGCTCATTTTTTTTTCTCTCCTTTCCTCCTGGCTTTGTGATCATGCTACATGTGTAATCAGACTGTCTGCCTCCCTCAAACAGATCATTTTTTTAATGGCATTTCAATAAATCCTACAGCTCTTTGACTTGATTTCTTCATGTTTATCTGGCATTTCAAACTTTTTGCTTGATAATAAGACTGAAGTCAGGAAATAAAGCATTCATTTGCTATACTGTAAATGAATATGGGGAATTTTTAGTTAACAGTGCTTAAGGTGCAGTACTACGGAAGTACTGCTTCCACTGTGGAAGACAGAAAAGTGAAGAATGGGCTAAAATCCAACTAAAATTGCTGGAGTCTAACAAAATGTAATTACCAAATTTAAAACCACCCCGGGGGTATTGATCTCATTCCTGAAATACGCATAGAAGGATTCTTAATTTTTTTGGAATTGAACATCTCTTAGGTCTCCATGTGTGCAACTTATCCAGAAGCTGGCTCTTTTTGCAGTACAGAGTGTCCTGTGATACTCATGTTTGAGTATTGCTTTAGCAGTGACTCAGAGTTCCAGCTATTGTTTTACAAACACCAGTTCCTGCTGGGCTGGGGGTTTCCCCTGTCATCCCTCTCCCAAGTTATCAGACAGACCCAGCCCCCTTCAGTTCATAAAATCCAACAGAAGGCCCCATATTGTGCTAGGATGGCTACAATATACTAATTACAATTCCAGAGTTGCAGCTACATTGCAGGAGAAATAATGGTTATTCATCTTCATATCTGAACCCAAGCGAGGCATCAATGAGAGGAACATTTATTGCGACTCAGGGCAGATGGTGGCACTTTGTTAAAGGCTGTGCTTCTGTACAAGTACCTCCTTTCATAATCAGTGTATCATGCTATTCTGTAGAGCCTCTTCCCAGAAAAGTCACGCTGTCATTTCTATATTTCACTTGGGGGAAAAAAATGCAGATAGGCCTAAAATTCAATTGATGCACAATGATCTGGGGAAGACTTTTTTCTGTATAAACATAGATGGATAGTAAAGATGGACAGAGACAGTGTGTCTTGGGAACAAGAAATCAGGTGGTTTGCTCTACTGCAGCTATAAATTCAGACAGTACAGGGGACCAGAAAGGGCTGTCAGTGTTGGATGCCTGGATGGACAAATGTGTAAAAAATAAAAACAGATATGTGACATACAGTCTGTGCCAATGTTTTAACATCTCTGGGACACCACAGCCACCTACCAGGGCTGAAACCTGCTATTGTCTGGTCAAACACTAAGAAGCCTTTCTCCAAATTGAATTTCATCTTACGACAGCTCTCATCTGTGCAACACATACGCCATTGAGTTAGGACTGCTAACATGATACACTTCTGACAAACTTCATCTCATCAAGGCTAATGAGAATAGCCACTGCGTGTGTTCAAAAGTGTCCTTGACTTAATGGCAATGCCACATCTCATATGGTTGCAATCTTCCTTGCATATGGATATTTCCAAAAGATTTTTTAATGTTTTTTTTTTTTTAAACCCTTCATTTATGTCTCTTATGAAAGACAGAAGTTATTCATTCACTCTGCGTACATGCATTTCTCTGAACTAACATTTACATATATTCCTGTTTCCTCTACATTTTTTTCCTCATCTCCATGCACAGTTATTTAATAATCTGCAAATATGGATTATGACTTCCTTTGAGAAGAAGCTACGTGCCCTTTACCTGCCCTGAAAAGCACAGGGCACTCTGAAGTGTCATAAAATAGCAGTACTCATCTTAATATACCCATATAATTGCATCTGTTTCATATGCCCTTAACCTCACATCTCATCAACAGTATAAATTCAATTAATTTACTATTTAGTTCTATCCTCAGACATGGGTTAAGAGGTAGAATGTTCAGACTGTTAGTCTCTCTTGGTATTTTGCTTCATTTGTGATGCTTCAGCATAAGACATACAGATTTCCAGTTGTAAGGCTTTTGCAGGCACTCATGATAAATTCTGACAGTAAATCTTAATCTTTCCGAAGGCTTTTTTTTTTTTTTTGCTGCTTACTGTGCATGGACCCTTAATATAACATAGAACAATGCTTTATTAAAACAAGCTGCTGTATTAAATGTGTGCTTACTCAGCTGGAAGCTAGTTGACCATTTCTGCTGCTGCTCTCAAGTTCCCAAGCTGCAGATGGAGTTGGGTTAATGTAACATAACTTTCCCAAGGGCCTACAGTAGAATTTGACATGTTCTCTGCTACATATCCTCAGCTTCCAAATTAACTTGAGGACAAATGGGAATTGTTTATTTGATACGTCTCTGAGACACAATGTGTTTGTCTCTCACAGAAGTTTCTGCCTTAAATTTTGAATAAACCTGATTCCCTAAGATGCTGATTAACACAGACAAGAGAATGCAAAAAGGTCAAAGCCACACTTCACTATGCAACATAATGAGGAACAAATATTTTGTCAGTTTTAGTATCTCAGCAGAAAAAGAAAAGAAGACTATGAGAGATGGCGCGTATGCTTGATCTTTGGTTCAATGTCTTCCCAGCCTTCTCTGGGCATTTGGCATTCAGTTACGGGTACAGAATCACAGAAAACTTGAACAACAATAGCAGCAGTGTGGAAATCGACCCATGTACCCATATTACTGAGTGGTTCCAGAAGATGTGGGAAAGCCTACTGATGGAAAAGTTGATTCATACAGTTCTCCCTACCCCCAAAAATACAAGAAAGCATCTCCTGCACCCAAGCTTATTTGGAATCTGCCCACTCAGTATGCCAGGTCCTAATGAACAATATTCTTGAGAATATTTTTATCAGTAAAACAAAACACAATATTCAAGACTAAAGCTCACAAAAATGCAAAGCTAATAACACTATGCAAGTAGATCAGTCTTTAACAGAGATGACTGACAATAGATACCCTTTTCCATTTGTCCCTGCAGACAGACGAACGCAACTGGGCACAGGGCTAGGCAAGGGTAGGAAATCATTTTGCACTGCATATACCAATGTGACACAGTACTGTGTGAGAAAGAAATGAACTGGCTTGCTGAGAGTTGCAGTTAAACAGGGATCTTTGGTTGATTCTGTCAGAAGACATGCTGGTTCTTGGGCTTCTTATTCTTCATAGGTGAAGGGAGCAGGTGACAGGTATCAGTAGTAGTATCCTTCTCAACCCAATACCGGGCTACAGCAAATTAATTTAAGATAATTAAAAAGCAGAAACAGTAGAAAAAGATTGCAGGTAGTGTTGCGTCCATGGAAATATTAGGACAAGTTTGCTCTTCCCTATGCTTGGACACTGATCAACAAGCTGCTCTCTTTAGTCAGTGATGGTGATGTTGACGACCAAGTGATGGCCACTTTTTTGACTTCCCTTCTTTAATGAGATAAACTCAAAGTACTATTGCAAGTGGTGTAAAGTGTCAGTAACAGCAACATCAAGAGTGATAGAAACCAGCACCACTGTATGATTTTGGTAATGTGGGGAGCAGATGTAACTTTCAACTTCCTAGAAAAGATATTAGACATAATAGCAATAATAATAATAAAGCAGTGGAACCCTTACTATTCACTGAGATAAAAACGCAGCTATGAGTGCCATGGTTTGGTCTGGATTACAGAAGGAAGTTGAAGAATGTGCCTTCAACTCCAGGATCTAACAGGCTGTGAAAGAACAAGATGTGAAAGATATGCAAAAACAACACATGTGACAAATTCCTCTGAGAATGTTATTACTCTCTCTTTTCCATTTCATTTGGAATGAAAAGAGAGTCAAACAGCCTATTCTGTTGCATTCACATTTGCTAACTGTTTACACTTTCTGGTTAATTGTTTTCTATAGTTTAATGGAAAGAAAACCTCAAATACCATGTCTTAAAAGCTTACATTATTTGCCATACCAAAGAATTCACAAAGTTCATGCTCAATTGTCCCTTTCAGTGCAAATAAGATCTGTCAGAGATTTGAAGAAAGAAGAGCAAACACCTAAACAGACTCTAAAATGCTACTCATGCTGAGAACATGTCAGAGAGGAAATGAAAGTTTAACAGTTCAAATAGGGAATATTTCTTCAGTTTCTGGGGCAAGACCGACTTGCTCAGGAAGCGTGGCAGTTTGCCAGAGCAGAGAGCCTCCAGAAACTGAAACAGAACAGTACTGGTGACCCTTCAGTGCCTTAGACCAGCTGTTGCAGAGAAGGCGAGCACTGGTGTGTGCATTGCTACGTGAAAGGGAAGAAACCAGAGTACATGGAAATTGTCACATCAGCATTAGTCTGGGAATGTGTATCTTTGTTGGTGGGAACTTAACATTTTCAGGGTTTTTTTCATAATATTTTTTTTATGAGGTACATCTGCAATGATACATTTTTGTTCTAAAATGCTGCCTATATTTGTGCAGTTGGGGGAGTTGGTTGGTTTCACCCTATGTACTCTAAGTAATGGAGAATATAGACTGAGGGACACTCACAAATAGCAGCTGCAAAATTCTGGAGATCAAAACAGTGTTCAGCCAGGCAAGGTGATTTCTCATTCTTGACTGGATCAGCTCTGGGAGCAACTATGCTATAGCACGCAGAGATACGAGCTGAGTAGTAAGGACCAAGTGCACAGTGATTCAGCTGATTAATTATTGGATATCTGCGCTCTGTACTGGTTGAGATGGAAGAAAGGCATCTGGGTTGCCCCGGCCTATATTACACACGGTCAGTGGGCTGGAGGAAGTCTATGAACTGATGCTGGCTTGTTGGACAGATCAGAGTTGTGCTGGGATGTTTAGCCTGCCACTTCCCTGGACACCAATCAATGTATTTTCACCTCTCCATTGATGGACTGGCCAGAAAAAAAATAAATCAGATGCAGCTAGGAGGAAGTTTATGACATGCACATTGTGATATTGTGGATAGGTTCACATGGCACGTGAAGATGGAGATATTTCAGTCAGAGAAGAAAAGGAAGAGCCAAATATTCAGTGGAGGACATGTGTTTATGTTGCACAGTGCTGATACACAGTGGAGGGCTCCATGATACCCTTTTCAAAACTCACTTCAGTTCCCAGTATGAAAAGAAAGAAGTATTTGAGTACAGAAGGGGCACTCAGCAAGCCTAGAAGGAGCAGCAGCTGTTGAGTCAGCTATGGAGATGGCAAACCAGAAACACTGAAAGCTGAGCTCAAGCAGATGAAACAGAGCAAAGAAATAGCAGAAGACAAAGCAAAAAGATGCAGCCCCATAGGCTATCTTGACCTCAGTTATATCCTAATCCAGAGCGACCTGAGGTTGGTAATACAGTGGAGTGGGAAGTTTTCCTAAAACTTTGTTAGCCTTGAATGAGTATCTGATTCCAATGGTAATTGTCTTAATTTTCACTGAAGTACCCCCATTTATGCTACTGAGGGATTCTGCTTTCAACACATTTTTACAACTAGAAAGTAATAAATATCCAGTCTGCTATATAGTTATATTGTAGGAGATGAGGGGGCAAATCTACTACAAACAATGTTTAAGCATTCCTATCCATGTTGTCTGGATGAGAATGACAGAACATGGCCTTTCCTGAAACTCCTCTATCCTCATCTATATGGACATAACGCTGCTAGCTTGAACAGTTTTCCTCCTGTTTTGAAATATATCACGTGGGAGGATACTCCCAATGTTCTTGTCCAAATTGATGGAGCTCTATCCTACCCTGGGAGTCACAAGAGCTTACTGTATTCTTCTCCGATATGTATTAGCAATTAGTCACCCATACAAGGGGGCTGTTTAGGACAAGCCTTTCCCCCAAAGCAGTTAATTCTTCAAAATGAAAATAATCAGATAATGAGTTCATTTCCGATTTCACATTTAATGCCAAACATTTTTGGGTAAACAAGATATGCTGGCAGAGCTCTCCCCTCATTGTATGTTTTTTATTAACTGGGAAACAGACAGTTGATTCTTATCCTCCCTATCAGCTCAAATAAATTACACATATTTTAGAATGGGAGACTTGTGCAAACTGGCTGGCTGGTTTCAGTGTGGGAGCCCAGCAGCCAGGCTGTGCACACTGCTCTGAGGTCAGCTACAGCAGGCCCTGCTAGCGAGAACCGAGAGCCTCCAAAAGCCCAGCTTGGGAATCTCTCACTTTTGATGGAAACTTGTAGTAGAAACTTGATGGAAACAGAGTAACTCGTATTTTTGCAGTGTGAAAATAAGTAAGGCAGCAGACAGCCTGTCTTTGGCAACTTTATCATATAAGACAAGTCCAATATCTTAGCTGCTGCATCATTTCTGCTGACAGCCCCTTGGTAGTGAGAGGGTGCACCTGAACAGCATGTGTGTTCCTGCACGGCTCTGTGCTATTCTCGAGCTGATGTGGCCTTCAGCTGCTAGTCATGCACAGGGTAACAGACACTGCTAAGGTTTTGGGGCAAGTTGTTTTAAAAAGTTTGTGTAGAGAGGTTAGGATGTAACAAAACGTGGGATGAATAAGTGTTAAACACTGTTTTCCCTCCCGTGAGCTCCACTTTGGACTTGCTGTAGCTTTGCACACCTGCCAAGGAGAACAGAATCTGAGGCCCCTGAAGCTTTCATAATTGATACCTCTTCTCAGGCAAGAGAAACTGAGAAGAGAGAAATTGGGAAGATTTATTTGGAAATGGCATTTATGGCATACATTATGTCAAAAGCATTTTAAAAAGCTTAAAAAAAAAGATATCCCAAATTTCAGTTAAGAAGCTAAAGCATTCAAAATCATTCTTAATTGTAGATCAAAATTCAGACTGTAATCTCATCATTCTGATGAGACAGAGAACTTTCATCCTATCTGAGTGTAACAAAGCTAAAAAGTCATGAAGAAGGCAGTCATTTGTAAACAAGGGAAAGCTGTCTTCCCTGTTGATGCTTTATACTGGTGAAGCACTGAGTCTTATGGTGGAAGCTCCTGTCCAAAATGAGAACGTAGAAACAATCTCTGAGCTAAAGCGCTCACAGTCTAAACATAAAACCCAGAGTGAGAAGATGGAGACAGAAAAGAAGGGAGTACAAATGGCAGCGATATCCGTCAGCACAGCCTCAGTTCAGCACTAATCACACTGCCATTAAGGTCTTAAATGGTTATTGCAGGAAAGGAGCATTTCAAGGTAGGATTTGAAAGGAAGTAATGTGGTTGTTTTTATCAAGCTTTATTTACTAAAAAATTAGTGAGAAGCACTGTCAGAAGAAAGAATGTTTCTGAACCCAGGTTGTTTTTAGGAAGTCCCATATACAGATGTTGAATAAAAAGGATAAAGAGACCTTATTAAGACCATTTTTTTCTGATGTACAGAACCACACCCATGACAGTGGAGGGTGTAACAGAGCTACATGGTTGCAGCTAGAAAAAGACTTTGGCTCTGCAAGCTCTGCACAAATCCTGGCTCTGACAGTTCCACTGCTCAGCTTCCTGGGACCCACTGAATAGAAGTTGCCTGGATTTTTGCAGGGGTATAGAGGACAGGGACTCTGGTGTGCACAAAATAAAGCCAACAAACGCTCTGATTTCTGGGAAAAACAATATTTGCAGCATGGGCTCTAGACAGGAGAAGCTGGGGTATTAGTAACGTGTGACTGGAGACAGTCTCAGCAATGCAGTGCTTGCTGTCAAAAGGATAAAGGAATGTCTTGAGAGAAATGCTTCCTTCCAACCCTCTACTTAGAGGGGAAAAAAGTGCAAATATTTTTCTTTCTGCTGTCATTCTGATGATGAAGCCACCATTTGGATTTTCCTAACCCAGTGTTTAACTTTCAGATGACAGAAATAAAACAGTGCACAAGAGCCCGGCCTCAGCCCTCACACATATGCTAGTTAACACTTTGATGGCTGAGTTACATTCTAAGCATATCTAAGCTGCTTAAATAATAAGTATTTGGCAAATCATAGCTTCCCCACACCCCTAAAAAGGAAAAACACCAAATATGTGTATCTCTGCTTATTCTTTTTAAAGCCCTTCTCAGATTGTTTTCTTTTCTTTCTCAGTAAAGGCCTAATTTAGAAAATTATTGTCTGGATATTGTGTTTGCATAACAGCAAATAGAGTCAACCTATATTGTTGAGTGTTGAGGGAAAAATAACCTTCGGAGAAAAGGAAGGCAATTTGCCCTGCTATGAGTCAGCAGGCATTGTTGTGCTGAAGGAAGAAGACATCTTTGAGGAAAAGGTTGCTGGCATTTATCTACTGCAGGGAAGAAGCAACATAGAGTGTGGACATGGTTTTACTAGGATAACTGTCAACGAATTGGGTATGTGCTCTACTTTTCTGTTCCCAAGAGGCTGATCCCTGGTAGATTGATAGGGGCGGTTGCCTGTTGCAAGGCTTTAAGGTTATTTCAGCCATTTCAAGCCATATGCCTAGTGCCCAGGTTTCCACAAGTTTGAATTTGGTTAGATATCAACCAGTTTTCTATACAAGCAATGATAGGCTCTGGGCCAAAAATCTCCGTAATGAAAAAGTGCCGTCTCCCTCCTCCTCTGAAATTTCTGGTTCACACTTGTTTCAGAACTTTTTTTTTTTTTTTTTTGTATTCTATTCGCCTCACATTTACAGCAGCTTTTATACTGTGTTTTTCAGGGGAAAAAAAATGCAGTGAAAGAATATTCAGAAAATCATCATGATTCTCTGCAAGATCCTTTGAGGAACTCCACTGCAAGAAAACAAAAACGGTACACACGAGAGGGGTGATATTTTTCTAATGGATCTCGGTGCTTCATCATCTGGTTTGCCAGCCCATGTCAGCCATGAAAGTATATTTGGTGTGAGCACCCCATTTCATCAGTTAGGAAGTAACCATGTGTTATAACCTTTTGGTGACTTCTACACCCTGGTTCCTCTGGAAAATATGTAATGAAGCTGTTGTTCCTGATATTTCTCGAGTATGGAATTTCCCTTAGGAATACTGAATTTAGGCCAGTCCCCTGACCACTCTGATGTCTGTCACGGAGCAAATGTCTCCCTTGCCCAAGAAAGATGGCCCCCACCTCCAGGAGAAATGGCTCATGAGGAACACTACAGCCTCCAACTAAAACATAACTCTGGTTCGTTGTTCACGTGTGAAGTCAATAAGGATTCTCTACCAGTTTTTGAACATATTTCCAAGTATGGCAGGGCGCAGTGGCAGGCACATAATAGGACTTTTGGCATGTGTTAGACTGTGCTCAACAACTCTGCTCTCTGATCCAAACATGCCCACCAAAAATAACTTCAGTGAACAGCTTTTATTTTAATTATTCCAGCGTGGGACTCATGAAGTTTTGCCAAGTCTGGTTTGTAAAGCTTTTTGTGTCTAAGTACAGAAACCCGTAGTGTGTAGTTAATTCCCCACTGGGATTTTCCTGATCCAGACATAGGTCTGTTCTGCAACCTCATCTTTCTTTACCTATCACTTGCTTTTAATGCTGTCCACCCCATTAACTCCTTGAAATCTCACCCTTTCTTTGCTTTTGTGACTGTTCTTTCCCAACTTTCTCTTCTAATTTTCTGTTTTCTCATTCAGGTCCACTTTTAGCAGCTGCTGGTGGATATTTGGTGATTGCCTCATAGTTCTGATCTCTGCAGGGCTCTTGGTGAGCTCTGTGTGTGGGTTCCCTTCTCCCCTTCCTATGTTTTCTGCCCAGCCTACTGAGGATCTAATAACAGAACAGCTACATTTTTGCTAACGACTTGAAGATCTGCCTTTTCCTACCTGATCTGTTTCCTTATGTCACTGTATCTTTTCAAGTTCTTCCCTATTTGTCTCCCTCTTCCTTTCCCCTTCCCTTCTCACCCATGTCATAAACCTTAAAATAAATGTAAGAAAAAAACCATCCCTATGGTTTTGTGGTATAAACTTATCCATTCTGCAGAATCCTTCCATGGCCCTGAGTTGATTGTAATCATTCTTCTCTCTTCAACTGTTTAACCCTTTCTTTATCCAACTCTAATATGTTTTGTGAAGAAACACACACAATTTGGGACATGGCAATGGTGCAGCATTTAAGTGGTTTCTATTACCTTGTAAATAACCTCAGATAGGCAATAAATTGCCCCTTTCATAAAAAAATAGATGTGGAAGGAAAAAAAAATGGAGTCACTATGATGTTCAGTTTAGATTAGGTTTATTTCCTTTGGTTCATTTCCTAAACATGCCAAAAGAAACAGCCTTGGAAGGAAAGAGTGGGAACTTCCCAGATCGGCATGACCTATAGCCTGGCAGTTCTTAGCACAGGCGTGGATAATACAGATTCCTTCATACCTAGAGGGAATGGAGCCCAGAGCTCCTGCAGTGGGAGGGGAGCACCCCAGCTGTAGTCGTAATGCGCAAAGCTGCCAGCAGCAGCAGCACCTTCTTCTCTCTTTGTTTTTTGTGGAGGAGGGTGGAGATCCCTGACTTGAGATAGGCAACAAAATTCCATAGAGGCTTAAGATAATTCCAGTTTCCTCAGCATTTCCTAATGGCTAATTTGGGTAGCTGCTGTTTGGGACATTTGCATTCTTCATTGCCCAAGCTCTGGATCTCACCAGAAAGGTACACACCTAGGAGTCAGGAGTAGCAATTTTTTGGCACTGTGGGGCCAAAATCCTGCTTGTATCCAGACCAGAATATTTATCTGTATTTCAGTAAACGCTTAGTGCTACCATGCCTGGTTCTTTCTTGCCTTGATAAGTACTACTAATATTAACAATGTAGATGACACAATATTTATTTTCAGCATTTACGTAACTTTCACATGCTGTCTGTTACAAAATCTATAACACAATGCTTAAATATATGGAGCAAAACCAGAGGAATACCTTTGGAGCAGCTAAATTCACACACTGAACTAGATTATCTCCGAAAGTTCCTTCCAACTGAACTATTCTATTCTGATCTATTATTGCATTGATGCTAATAAAAAAAAAAAAAGCCTACAAGTTTCAAAATGTCAGGGTATTCTCCTGCTACATGTGCTCTATATCCCTAATAAGATGCAATGTTTTGTGGGAATCCCTTCTCATTCAAGATATTTTCAAACTACTGGATATTCACGTGATGCTCCCTACTTGACTCAGCCTGAAATGCAAGATCCAGCACTGGTGCGTTCATTTTGTATCCCGGTTCTGCTACCTTCCTTTCTGTGAAAATGCAATGGGGAGTTTGCAATGGGAGACTCAAAGGTCTGGAGGTCCTTCAGTCTCAAATTGCTTTTGAAATTCTACTTTAGCATTTCCATAAGGTCCACAGATATTGGCAATTTCCAGTAGTCCTTATCCAAAAGCATCTAGAATATAATTCAGATGTAGAATAATAAAACTAAAAACAGAGAGAACAAAGGAGTGGAATAATGCTGGATATAGTTAGAAGATCAGTGACTATTAGGTGTAAAGGCTTGGACGGAAGGACACAATTATTTTTCTTGACTCAATGTGACAGCGTAAGAAACGCTTCTAGAAGTCAGGTTTAAATTAGAGGAGGGTTTTACATGAAGTCTGAATGCTTACTAGAGAAAGGGCTGCAAACACTAGACTTTATTATCTAGCATAAATAGTGGGGAAAAAATGGTTTGCTGATCTTGTTCTCATCAGTTTATTTTCTCCCAAGGTACTGGTGTATTTTCCCATCTGTGATTAAAAATATAGATAATGAAGAAACTGTTGCCCTACATTAAGTGCAAAGAAAACAGAACCAGAAGCTGTGCTTTATAGGAAGCAGGGGGACGCTGCAATATTTGAGTTAGTATTAGCCAGCAGCATTTTTTTTTTTAATCAGATTATCTGAATTAATGAAAGAGCTATTACTTTAAACATTTTCAACTTTTAAAGAACAACAACCTCAGATCTTGTCAATTTGGTGCCTACTCACTGGAAAGTCACCAAATCTCACTTGTTTTGCTTGGGCCTCACTCAAACATAACTGGCCTCCAGCTAGTAAGCAAGCCAGCAAATGTCCTGGCTTGTAAAGAAATCTGATCCAACTCTGTAAACTGAACCCAGCCTAAGAGTGGTGGTGAGGGGAACATATGGAAAATTAATGACGGATAATAGAATGGTGGGACAGCCTTAAATGAAAAAAAAAGATTGTTATTAAGTTTATGCAGTGATTCCAGCTAATGGTCTTTTGGCTGGAGGGTCTTTTGAGCTAAAAAAGTTACAGAATAGCTGAGCACTCCTTTTCACTTTGCCAGCACCGAAGCTCCAGAAATGGCTGCTGCAGTGCCCTTACCACTTCTGCCTGTTCTTAATTGATACCTGTAGCAGAATTACTTTATAAGCTGGTTCAGCTGCAGCAGTGCTTTGGGAAGCACAGCAGTTCTGGTCCCACCTGTTTAAATAAATGGGAGCCTCAGGAAAAGGAGTGGATTGGAATTTGCTTGGGCTTAAACAGTGTATGACAGCAAAAGCTAGGCTGAGAACTGCAAGCCTGGCCAAGTACTAGCAGGAGGTGGTAAGGGTGGAATGGGTGTTTTCTTTTTTTTCTTCCATGGACCTTTAGGCATTTTGCAAAGATAAGCTGCTCGTGGTATGGTGTCATGAATGGGGAAACTGTCCCAGGGAGCTCCTAGTACCACAGCCCCTCCCTGGTAAGGGGAATCAGTTTTGCAATGAAAAGGAAAGAAGAAGAGATCACTGTGAGGAGAGCGTGTATATTTCTGGAATACTTGTGTCCTGTGTTTATTTGGCTGTTGGCCTGCAATGCTCATCCAGCATAGACATGAAACTATGGTGCTACACAGTAGTCATTTTTTGCTAAAAAGTGATTTTTATTTTCTTTTATTTGTCCACACTTGAATTACTGCAGAACAGCTAAGATGCCAAACTTCCTGCCTAAAGCATAAAACGCCCTTCTTCCTTCCCCATCTCCTCACGATGGAGGACCATGAAGCCTTTACTTGCTGAGTAACTCAAGTGTGTCTCCATTCCTTCCAGTTGTGTCCAGCTGATGGTTTAGCTGATCCCTCACCTTGAAGAAGGTTTTATGTATGTCTGAGGAAAAACAGCAAGGGCTATGCTGAGGTAAAATGACAAGTGGTGGTCTATATCTCTTTGTTGCTACATGACAGTCTATGGCTGCTAGATTACTGGGTTTGTTTCTTGGTGAGTAATTTAGCAGGAGGAACAGAGTTTATTATCCTTCAGCTGTAGCCTCACTACAGGAGAAAAACTGTTATTTAGTCTTAAGTTTGTCTCTGTTCCCTTCTTAAGGTGTTTTTCTTTTATAATCTGAAGTGAGGACCGCATGCTGTGATCCTTGCAAAACCATTCCCTTTCCCAGGAATATACCATAACATTAGCTCAGTGTTTATAGTATTTCCCATTCCTTGCTCATACTTGCAGTATGGAGTATGACACACCCTGTTATCTAGTAAAAAGTAAAGTGTCAGCTGAAATGGAGTGGCAGCAAAAAGTGTTTTATACATGGCTGTGATAGAGGAGTAGATCCTCACCCAGCTGAACAATATCATTACCAAATGCATTTCTGGCTTCGTTTGCCCTGCTGCATGCCAGCAAACATTGAGCTTGATGTTGATTTGCCCACTCAGAGATCCTTTAGGACAAAAAGTAGGACGAAAACTCACCTGGCAGTTAAGATTTAAAAATAAATAAAAATCTTGTTGTACCATTTACCATCACTTTCTTTTTCTTTCTGAACCTGTTATTTCTGCACCAAGAGAATGTGCCAACATTTAGTCCTAGAAGACTAAATCCACAGTGGTCCTTCCTAGAAGAGCCTTGGGAAGGCTATGGAGAGGGCCAGGCTCTTGCAGAATGTGTAAGGAGGGGTCTCTGACATCTTCACTCTGCCTGACTGCTCTACTGAGCGAACACGCATTTTTCAAGCAAAAGGCTTTTGTTTGTTTTTCCTCTCTGCAACTTTACTGCAGTTTAAAGACATCATCTGGGATCAAGATCCCAACAAAAAGGTGTATTTTGTGGCTACATAACACAGATGATCTAATTAGATCATCACAAGGTTTCATACTAATCTTAAAAGTTGATATCTATAAAATGAAAGAGTTGTATAACTTAAAAAAGCAAACTCAAAACATAAACATATAAATATACTTTTTAAAAAATATTATATACATTCAGAGTGGCTGCACTAATACCAACAGTGAAGCAGAGGTACTTAAGAGAAACGAGGAGTGACTTAGCAGGCAGGTTTTTTTCCTGAGAAGTAAGTTTTAAACCACTTCACATGGCTCAGCAATTGGGAATCAGTATCAATGGGGAAGGAAAGAAATAAGAAATGTTTAGAAATACCGATGTTTCCAAACATAAATATTGCCATTTCTGTTTTGATAAATCTGTTTAAATACCTTCAGATTCCTGTGGAGGAGTAAAACAGCCTAAAGGTAAGACTTATGATGTAAAAGAGTGTTCTCTGTGACCTTGGCGAACCTATGAACCGACCAAGAAAGGTGATGGCTCCAGAGGGCACAGTGCATGTTTTGCTTTTCTAAAGTCCAGAAGTTTCAATATGTCTGAAATATAAGAAAAAAATTTCCTGCAGGGCAGTAGAGATATCCTACTGACAAGAGGGAGCTGTATTCTTTTCTCATCACCTCATAAACAGTGGGGTTCTGACTAAGGATGTTAGGTAATGCGTGCCATATACAGAACTCAAAGGGGGTATTACTTTCATTGTATAACCCTTTAAGATCTGAGGCAGTATTGTTTAACAAAGCATATTGTTTTTCTCTCTTGCTTTTACTGAGCTTTGATGCTGATTTTAGAACTTGACAGCTGTGTTTAGACTTGTCTTACATCTCCCATATAGAGGAGTGGGAGGAATATCGATGTTCAGGGCAGCAGGCAAAATAAACTGCATAAAAAGGCAGGATTTGCCATGGGGAATTGTGGGATATGTCCACAAAGCTACACTTCTAGCCAACCTCCTTTGGGGAGGAGTTCTTGGACCTATACTACTACACTAGTTTGGAGTACCTCTTGTCTCAGAAGAGGACTTGTTGCCAGTTAATACCACTGTAGAAAATACCATAGAAAGGTGTGAAGTGTGGTTAGGTGCCATCCTTCATAAGGATATTTGTTTAGTATTGTGATCCAGAAGACCATAGGAGACCCTTAGAGCGGTTTGACTTTCCCTGTAGCATTCCTCTTTGTGATGGTACTTAGGTATGAGTATGTTGTGTAACAAAATAATTACGGTGGAAAAAAATATCCATTATTAACAGATTCCAGGACTGAAGAAGTCAGAACATAGACTGCAGTAGCTGTAGAATGAAATGAAGATACGTTTTTTGTCATTACTTTCAAATCCTTAACATCAAACTAAATTTAACTTGTAAATAATACTAAGCTGAAAAACTGCTGAAGTTCATCTTTCATAGCTTTTGAGAGATGTGAAGAGTTCCTGTTTGTTCAATAGCTGAGGTTTTCAGATGGCCTGTCTTTGACATATTTGAATGCAATGTGGATGTTCAATATCTGGAAACAGATGAAAACTGTGAAGGAGCCCCATTTCTGTAAATATCCAAGGAGAATCTCTTGAAATAATTAGATGGAGCTGTACAGTGGGAACCATGGGTTGGAGCCAAAAAAGGAAAAGACAGAATATCAAGGGACATTCAAAACTCTAATGAAATAGAAGTCAGACAGAATCCTGTTCAACATCAAAATATCTTTTTTTTCTCTTTACTATTCTCTATAATGACAGAAGACTGGAGAGTATTCATTCTTCTCAGCTACCAGAAACAGAGCATGCCACTGAGGTCTCTTACTGAATTGTGTGGCACACTATTGGTTTGGAATCTTTTTATTTTGTTTGTTAGTGAGAATGACATTTCCATGTTTGACTAAGCCATAGCTCACTCAGGGGATAGCTCCTGAGTTCCAGCAAGACTATATCGAAAGAAAGATGCAAAACCTCCAGATCACTTCAGATACTCTTAATGTGCTATGTATACATGTTCTTCTTTCAAAGCCTGAGTGAATTTGTTGAGCACAAAGCTTTTACAGCAACTTCTCTGTAGGAAAGTTACCTCCTCAGACTATAAACGTATCTATTCTGTAAATACACTTCCCCTACTCTGATATGGAATGTCTTCGCCTTTATTTTATCACCTTTTCTTCAGAATTCATTTGCTTTTAACAGCTGAGGGATAGGGCATGATGAGCAACCCTTGCCATCTGTTGCACGTGTTTTGAACACATCTTTAACTGGGTATCAGAAACAAGAATAACTTAATATTTGCCACCATAACCCATTTCACACCTGATCAGTTTACCAGAAATGTCAAATCAATATACTTTTAAGCCAATAGAGTACTGTCTGTGAATGGTTGGTATCACTTCTGTCCTCTACAAATGGAAATCAGCATTTCATAGGTCTTACTTAGGCACTGAACGTGGAACCTGTAATCTTTCTCATAGAACAAAATCTACAACAGAATTCTCACTTCTGATCGAAGGTGTTACACTAATATCCTCTTTGCTTAGCCCCAAATTTGGGCCACCTTAGAGATGAACAGTCTAAAATGTTCTCTAAGTATTTTGCAATAATTTAGATCCAGACCCAAACTTCATTGCTTGCAGTGGTCTTCAGTTCCAAACCACTGCGTCTGGTAGAAATGTCTGGAATGTGGAGTATTGTATTTAAAAACAAAGCAAAAGAATCCTTAACAGACGCTCCATCATTTAGCTAAACAAAATCCCATACCCACACTATCCTGGAAGACAAGAATGGTAATGATGGGAGAAACAATGGAAAAAAAAGATTGAAATAGAACTGTGCATATAGTGACCAGAATTAATCATTTTGAGGCTTGGAATGAAGGTGAAATAAATAATTATTTAAGTAAAATAAACCCCTGCCTTTATCCCATAAAACTCCTTAAAAAGCTAGTAACTGAGTTCAGAGGGCCCAGTGTTTCTTTCCAACGAAAACTTATGAAAGGCCAGGAAGCCATTTCTGCTTGGTTACCCTTAAGCTAAGGATCAAAGAGGAAAGGTATCTCATTTCCATATATAACTTCAAATATTTGAAGAAGAAAGTCAGAAAATGGATCTTAAGAATAGTTATTCTTAGGCTGACTTGCATCAGAGGAACAATTAAGAAAACTGTAATATCTCTTCGCTGGGAGATGCGCCTGTACCATATTGTATAGCAAACTTCTTCATCTGTCTCTTGTAATTTTATGTCTGTAAAAAAACAAGAAAGAGTGGGACAGGTTTTTTATTGCCCCCTCTCATAAGCTTTCCATATGCTTCTACGTCCATGTTTTGTTTTCAATTTTAGTGAAGGTTTTTATTTGGAGACTCATAAAATTCTAATTTATTACAGCTTCTTTTTATAAAATGGAGGGAGTAGGAGGGAAATATTGACATAGCATGTGCAAGGCAACCTCAAGGAATGAATTTGTGAATTTAAAGCCTCATTCAGGTTATCTGCCCCTGCTTCAGTTATTGGCAAATACCTTTCCTCATTCTTTAACCTATGATTATGTATTCTCACTGTGCACATAGAAAGTCTAAGTGACTTTACAAGCATATTAATACACATTCTTTTTTGAGGGGTATGGAATTCAAGTGCTGGACCTCTCAAAATCTTAAGTAGGTTATGCTGTTGAATAATAGGTGTACAGGGGGATGGTGAAGAGAACTGCCTCCTGAAAAATATCGCTAAAAATCACATAAGTTTGTTAAAAGTTTACCATCCCGTGGAGCTGCAGTACTAGCTGTCCAGGACCTTACGCAGCCTAACGGGCCACAGGATGGGCATGCCTGGTCTAGATGGGTTGAGCCTGGTGGGGAAGAGAGAGAGCACTGAGTGCTCTTGAATGTGCATGGGCTTATGCTTCACTTGGTCTGCATTTTCACATCTGTGATTTGTTTAGATAGCAAGACTAATCAACAAATTTACCCAGGTTCACCTGCAGTACCTGATCCTGCTCCATTTTCAGGATTGGGTCATGGACCAGCCTGGGCCACAGATCTTGTTCTGGAGTGGGATTTCTACAGAAGAAAACAAAGCACATTTTTTATTTACTGACAGCCTAGTTATTTTTCTCTGCTGTTCTCCAGTATTAAATTGATTAGCACCAATAAAGCCTCATACTTTAAACAGTGAGGAAGCCAGGCTCTAATGCATTACTATGGTTCAAAGTTATGATGAAGCTTCAGGTATTTACTGACTTCAGTAGCATGAACACATCTCATTCAGCAAGGAACTATGTCACTTTTATGCTACCACATCATGCGCTGTAATCACTCTAAAAATGACTGTCCAGAATGAATGGGATATTGCACCAGCACAGCCTATCTAGAAGGTGTAATCAGGGAGGTAGTTTAAAATTTTGTGAAAACTATGCAAAAGTATATTTGATATGTTCTGTGTTTGATAGATATATAAGCATGTATGCATACACACACGTGTGTTATTTGAATATATTCTTGTTTCTGAATCACTTCCCACTTAGATCCTGGACCTGAAATTATATACGTTAAGATGTGCCAGTAATACAGCACTACTGCTGTTTAAAAGTTTGCAGGGAAGGCCCTCCTGGGAAAAGTTCAATGGGGGTAGGTCAACCTGAGCACTGAAAGAGAAATTCAAGTCCCACAGCATGTTTGAAATCTACTTTCGCAGTGGCTGTAAGGAAATATGAGAGCTCTGCTGGAGAGAAACTGTTGGGTAATGGATTTTTTCCCTGTAAATAAAACATAGAGTAGGCTTTTAAATGCCTTTTGCTCATCATAGGTACCTAACCCCGTTCACTACTGTTAAGGGAAAAAAGAAGATTCCATGTAGAATTCCTACCGAGAGTAAATACATAAACTGAAACAAAGTGTGTAACGCACACCCTTTTCTTTCCTTCCTGTTTTGTTTTGTGTTTTCCAGCTCTGCTTTTCGGACAGCTGAATGGGGGCTGGGAAAGTGTTTACAATATTTTCACATGATTGAGATGGCAGAGTTCTTGCAGTCTGTGAAAGGCCTTCTGTTTTCAGATGGCATTGAAAGTTTACCATCTTTCCAGACAAAAGGAAGAGAGCCCGTTGCCAGCGGATGAGTAATGGGCATGGCCTCCAGACAATACCTCCTATCCAGCCCTAAATCTACATGGTGTTCTTAGGCTTCCCGGCTTCTCCAAAGCAACCTTTGTCTCTGCTCTGGGAGACCAAAACTGCTCGTTGGGCGAGTGGGGAAGCGGCCAAGAAGGGAAGGCTCAGTGACAACAGTTGCTCAGTGCTCACTGCCCAATATCTGCCTTCTTGCTATGCTACTATAATAGTTGGAAACCCATCAACAGTCGGGCATCTCCTATACAAATATGTTGCAGACCATCTGTATAGTTTCAGTTCCAGAAAATTCCAGTAACTCACTAAGTTTTAATACTATTTTTTTTCCCCTTGTTAATCTGATGGGCTGCCCTGAGATAAGTGATTAAAGCAAAAGCCTGCCATAATTACCTCAGAGCTAAAGCTGCACAGAATTTGCCAATTCCTGTATTTGTTTTCTTATAAGGAACTTGAGATAGACATTCTCCACTGTAAATTTTTAGATTCTGTTAATACTTTTCTTGTCAGAAAAATATTTTGGTGAACATGATTGCTAATGTATTCTTTCAAAAATTTGACCAGAAGGTTATAAAGTTTATCCATAGTCTCTGTGCACTTGTTGATGTTATAGGGACCAGCAGATGATTGTTTTTATTGTTTCTATTAATGTTTCCTAGAGCTAGTCTGAATTGAATTTAGATATATATTTATATTAATACATACTACATGTTCTGTGTGTGATCGTCTCCCTGCCTACCTGCATGAAAGAACTTGCCTTCTGTTCTACTACTTTAAGCACACTGATAGGAGCTTTCTAAGAATTAACTAAGCAGTCATTAGCTACACTAAATTTTGAATATTTTCTCAGCTAAGAATTGTCAGTTTCCAGTTCCTACCCTTTTAGGCTGATTTGATGGTGCACAGACACTGATGTGTTGTAGTCAGGGAAACAGAGGCAAAAACGTAATAGATGCCGGATTACTTAGGGGGTGGTTGTAGCTGCTATCAGCAATTTACTGATTAACCTGTAGTAACCTGTAGTGCTGACAGTCCCAGGTATACAAGCAGCGCATTAAGGTTATTAGCCAAACTGTTTTCTAAATTACCTGTGTAGAACTTTCAAGACAACTAATTCTATTCTTTGGATTTTTTTAAGAGTTAACTGTTTGAAACAGCATTGAAATAATCTGGCTTCATTTCCTCAGCTGAAAGAGCAAGTCAGCTGAAACTCTTTTTTGCTGAAAGGGGAAAAAAAAAAAAAGGAGGTAGTTTTTCTTCTAAAGAGCATGACCATACACATTCCACTCTGGTGCTTTTAAAGGGGACTTCCCTGTTTCAGAAGCCCTGGAGCACAGAAATACCAACACCTCCTAATTGTTTAATATATTACAGCTTAAAACATTTACAGAAGTGTTCTTCAAGAATTTCACTGTTCCAGGTGCTTGGTCTCGCACCTCCTAAAATAATAGGCTATTTCCCCTTGGTTTTCATGTGCTTGGTGCCACAGCAAGACGCACGCTGTGCAGCAGGGGAAGGGGAAGGGAAGGGAAGGCACAAGTGGGGTTCTCTGACATCACGGCTCACACATGCAGCACACACAAGCATCTCTGTCTGGCATCATACACTTGGGGGAAGGGGAAAATAGCATGGCTTGGACTTGGACTTACAATCTTTGAGGAGAAAAATATCAGTGTTAAGCATTTGAATGTCATGTTGCACAAAGACCCCTAACACTGTGCCCTCTGAGCAGCATCCCGGAATGAACGATAATTCTAGTACCCAGCAGAACCAAGTTTACACCATTGTACAGTGCAGACATCTTGCAGCCTTCCGGAGGCCATGCCACAAACTGTGCATGGTGTTGCATAGAGGTGGTACGATGGTGAAGTGCTTTGGATGGAGAGAAAAAATCACTCTGAAAAAAAACAAACCTTACTTTGATTCAGTGGGGGGAAAGTATGATAGAACAATTGGCCTGGCCTGTGCTTGACTAATTTAATTTTCAGTTTGTCTAGCTAAATTGAATGGGCTCTTTTTCTGTCCTCAAGAAATCAGTCTCTTAACACTGAGCACTTGGGGCTCTGCCCTGTGCTTCAGTGGGGCTCTGCTCTGGCACAGAAGGATGCGGGCTGGATCCAACCACAGCCGCGTTGTCTTCTGCTGTGGGTCCCAGCTGCCACCCGTGTGCCATGTGCGCCAGTCACCTGAATGCACTGTGGTGGAACTGGGCAAACGGCCTCGGGACAGTGGACACAGCTGTTTGAAGAGTCTCCCTTCTTCCTGAGTATCCTCTTCACTGTGCAAATACAAGCTGGCACAGATGGCTTTGGAAGAGTTGGGGTTTTAGGCCCTTCCCCAATGGCTCCTCGTGAGGCTTCCAGCCAGGAGCTGGCGGGAAGGTGGCAGCGGCTGCCCCAGGGAGAAGTCGGTGCAGAGCTGAACGCTTCAGTGGCAGCAGCGGAGCGAGCCGCGCAGCGAGCGGTTCCAACCCCACGCTTCCCAGCCAAGCTGCCTGCCATCCCTTTGAACCCAAGGTTCCATGTGACGGGGCAGTGATCTGGCTGCTGAGCCACTAGACTAATATTGTTCTTCTAATCTCGCAAAAATGTGTTATAAAAGAGTTTGATTCACATGAGAAATTAAGTATAAGATCTGTCCTCATAAAGACATTATACCATGAATGCTCTCTTTCTGCTGGCTGCAAGAATAGGTGGCTCAGGGGTGAAAGGCTAGCATTTACATTTAAATACACCTATTGGAATCGCACAAACAGAAGGCTGAAACTACTGCACCCTCTCTGAATGCTTTTAGGGTTTGTTGCTTTTTTATACTGCAGCATCTTTTCTTTTTTTTTCTTTCTTTCTTTCTTTTTTATTTTAAATAATAATAAAAAAAAGAAACGGGAAACAGAAACCTTAAAAGCCCTTAAAATAAAACAAAGGTCTTTACGTCAGCAGGATAAATGGATGAGCCTTTTCAAACTAATTATTTTACTTTCATCTGGATGTGCCCCTAGAGAGGCGAAATGCAGATATGAACGGGCGCCTTCTCTGCTGTTACACTAACGGGTGCTGCTGGCTGGGTGTGATGCTGTTTACATTTCCCAGAGAAAGTGAACAGCACTTTTTTTGTGCCTGCCAAACCCAGATTTCCCCCCTGATAAAACAGAAAGCTCCTTACCACCTGGAGAAAACAGAAACTGAAACACTACGGAAAGAGCACTTGGTGCCAGGGTGGCCTGGCAGCCAGGGTGAAAGCTCAGCAAAACCCTCGAAATGCACTCACTTAACCTGGGCCAGGGCTTTTTCTCTGGCACCTTCCTCCCCTCTGTGCAGTGACAGATGCTTATGGGCTGCAGTTACAAAAGTTCAGGTATTACCTGTGCTTTTTCAGATATCTCTTTACTGAATACATATGTATAAGCTGTGTATTTTCTTTGATGCTTTTTAGTATTTCAGATGTCTCTTTTGTATTTTTCCAGCCAAACCAGGGGCAAAAACAAACAGTATGAATAAATGCCTTAAAATTACAATGTAGCTGGAAATCAGAAATCAGGAGCTGCCTTCTGACTGACTTTTGCACACAATCCCACATTAACACATAGCATAAAGCTAATAACACTAATCGTTAAATATGTTCCAGATGCCTCTCAGCAGTGAATAACTTAAAATCCAGACCTGGATGTGGAAGCTTCTTAACCTCCGGTTAACATTCTTTTCCTTTGAATAGGTATGTAAAACTGCTATCTTTCTATATAACCTTGTATTGTGATGAATTCTAAGGTATTTTTTACAAACTTAATGAAATGATACCAAATGCAGGTTCTCTTCCAAGATGAGCGAATGATCAGATCTTCAGAATGCATGCAAGGAAAGAAAAAGAGAAGGATTCCTTATCTCTACATACAGTAGCCATTTATAGGTCTTTTTAAATAACTCATCTAATTGTATTTTGTATTTTTGTAGAGTGTGACCTTTATAACGCTGTGTGGCTGTATGAAAGGAAAGCACGTCCTAGTCTTCCTAGTCTAGCATGCCTCAGTCCTCCTACTATGTCTTCCTAGTCTTTATGAGACATAATAAAAGTTTTCCAGAATATTGTCTCCTTTTATTTTGGTCATAATTTTATGCCAAGTACTCAACATTCATCCTTTTTCCAAACTAAAGAATCCTCTGTGATCTAAACTTTTCATGAAGAGAAGCTCTCTACGCATTGGATAACCCCTGTGGAGCTTTCACCTTTCTGCTACGCCCTTTTGGAAGTGAGGGAATCAGAGGTGTATATCCTGACTGTTACTAAACATGGAGTTTAAAGGTTCCTTGTAAAGAGAGGTTATTCTTCTGATCCATGGATACATAGGGCTGCTTTACCTGAATTCAGACTATTTTATACTCTCTGTGAAGCACTTTAGATAGTACTCTGCATACCTATGTGTTTTAATCCTACAGTGTAATGGTGGTGCCTCAGTGCTCCTGAGGGAGAAGTGCCTTCCAGCCAGCCAGCTGTGAATATTAAACACCTCAGCCCACTCAGAATTCAAGTAGCAATTATCTTCTGAAGAATAGAACACCAATTAAAGCCCACGTTTAAAACATGGATGGTACGGTAGATGTTCTGAGGTTCTGATTCCTGGCCCCAGTTTCCTGTTTTCAGTGATAGTGGTCAGGTTATTCCTGAGAGGAAGGACCAGAATTCTACAGCTATCTCCTACCACTATCTGATAGATAAGTTATTTCTCTTGTTTCCTTGGGGGACTCTTAAGTGTCTCTGGGGAAATGTCTTGGGAACTTCCAGGTCAAAGAAGGAAGGACTTTTCCAACCCAGATATTTTAACTGACCTCTCAGTCCCGAGTCT
>JANHGO010003161.1:0-27869 GCA_024606505.1 Aquila spilogaster
AACACCAATGCAGACATGCTCTGACTGTTCTGCTCCAGTCTGGTGATGCAAAGCAGATGGAGTTCAAATTCAGAAGCACTGGCAAGTCTGGTACTTATTTCAAAGTGTTTTCTGATACACTGTTCCTGGTTTTGGTTTGTTTGGGTTTTTTTTTCTTGCAATGTAGGAAGGACATGTGAAACCTAATTTAAGTCTGTCCCATTACGTTGCATGGGACAGGTTTACTGAAGGGTGAGATGAGTTTTGGCTGCCTTTCTTGTTTCCTCTTCATTAACAGAATTTCATGTAACGCAAGCAATCCAGAATCTTGGGCAAGGGACTATTTCTGCCACAAGGCAGCCTGATCTATGTTGCATCTCATCCAGCACTGAACCAATGCAACTTTAATATGTTGACATTTTTAGAAGTCTGTATGTTATTAATGGGCCATATATATGTATTTGCCCATCCATGAAAAGCAGAATTTTCATGATCCTTTAGTTTTCATGACAAGGAAAGGAAGAGGACTGCATTTCCTAAACCTCTGTGATCACTTTGGACAGTAGGCTCACTTAACAGCAAGGGTAGAATAAGCTCTTTGTAATTGGTGGAAACTCTCATTAAAACGATCCTCTCTAAAAAGTACTTTCAAGTTCCAAATGTTTTGAAATTTTTTTCCTCTATATCTGTAATGCTTTTTTAATGGAAGCTGAAATGCTTTGTTATTATCTCACAGATTTGTGCTAACAATTTAATTTATGTGAAATACTGAGCACTCAGAAGTGGTTTTAAATAGAAAATTGTCTCTGAAATCTGTAACCTTCACATTCGTAGCTTGCTCGCAGTATTCACTTTCTACACAGAGTGCAATAGGAAAAACAGGGACATCTGGCATGTTTTATTCAGGACTAATATACACCCTACTAAGTAAAATTCCTGCATAGCCTCTAGGTCTTTCTTTTACCATTGTACCCACAGCATAGGCCTAATGTCACAGATTGCAGTGGAGTAACAGCAAGCATGATTTTGTAATTGCGAGTGTTACTGTTGTGCAGATTCTGGCGAGTTCCACCCTCAGCCTTTGATCTTTGGAAGATGCCCAGCCTCTGGGCTGCCTCTCGGGCAAAGCCAAGTGTCCGGACGGCTCTGTGGCTGTCTGCGAGGAGCCCCATCAGCCAGTTGGGTTCCTGCACTGTGCCTCTACGCCCTACCTGGCCAGAAAACGCCTGTTGCCAGGGTTTGCACTGCTTTTCTGTTGGAGAAGGATCAGCTTTCAAGTCCTCGTGAAGATAAGGCTGCGACAGTTATCATGTAATGGGAACATCAGCATGAAGTGAAATTATTACAAACGTACATTAGCATATGAATTGTTCTGCTTATGAAATACTGTGACATGAATCAGCTTCCCCTCTTAATATGAGAAGTGCACATTATGGGTCAAACAGTAAGGGACTAATATTATCTTAGAACCAGATTACAGCTTTAACCATGTGTTTTGTTTGTTGTTAGCAAACAAGAATATGACTACAAATCAAAGGTGCTTATCTTCTTTCAGCTGAAAGACAGTGCAGTTGAAACACTTGGCCAAATCTCTTGTCAATATTCATCTATTAAAAACAGCATACCAGCATAGAAAGCAACTCTGGAAAAGCTGTATTCTCTTCTTCATGTTTTATCTGTTTGTGTTTGGGGGAGGCGAGGAATTGTCTGGGCTGAAAGCTGATTTCTCTTTTCTGTTACTGTGATTCAATACTAACTGTTGGAAATTAAAACTGTGAATGTAGTGCGTGATATGACTAGCATCTAATACTCTGATTTAGTTTCCTCTAAGGTCTAGCCAGGCAACTAAGTCCTAATTGCACTATTCTAAAAGTCAAACATTTGCTATGAGGATAGAAATTAATTTGAATCTATAAGGACCTCTTTGCTGCCTTTGAGTGTATGACCATGACTGGTTATTTGTTGACCTTTTCCTCTTATACGCACTTCTGAAAGATGATGCTTGACTAAAGAGAGGTTTTTTGGATGCTAAGGCTGTATCAAATCTAGGCTCTTCGCTTATAACAGCATTAGACTGGAAGAAATGGGTTAATTCAAGCAGAGAACGTGTCAGATGTTCACATCCTATGGATTAAGACAACCAGGTTATTCCAGAAAATTAAACAAATCATTTCTGAGTAACGGTTGGAGGTTTTGAACAGCTGTATATTTTCCTCACTTTTTGATTACCCATTTTCTCTTCTTGCATTGTTTAACTTCCCGATTTGAAATGCAAAACGAAAGAGGTTAGAGACTTCATAGCACAGATACATTTGCAGATCTGTGACTGTTCTGCTATGTATAGGGGATGAGACCTAGGTAATATGTGCTTACAGGAAAACAAGAATAAAAAGTTTTCTAAATGGGTATGAACTGTTAAACAGTCTCCTCTGAGCAAACAGGTATCCAAGAATACTCAACTTGGTTGTTATCAACTTGATTTCTTTAAACACTTCTGACACCTGTAAAACCCACCCAAAATGCAGTAAATAGCCTGAACATTGCCTGTGTAACCTTAGTTTTACAAATACTTTAACTAGGGGTAAGCTGGCACAGTCACTAAAAGAAACAATTCATATATCCCTGTCCTGGATGCTTACTCCTGTCTTTTTGTCTCTTGTGGTAGCACGGCTAAAAATAAATAAATAAACAAAAGGTAACCTACGTTTGTGCCATGGTTTGCTGTGCAGCTTCACAAAGCGGGTGCTAATGCAATAAGGAGAGAGGCTCCACGGGCCACAGGCAAGAAGAAGGATGAGGCTTTATTTATTGATTGATTGATTGGTTGGTTGATTGAGTTGTGCTGGTTTAAAATGTTAGTAAAGCTCAAATTTTCCTTTCCTGCCATTGCAGTTCCTCCCACTAGACATAGCTAAGAGGTCTCATCCTCCTTTGGAGGTATTTATGTACCATTCTACTCTGGAATGTATGGGGTGGGAAGGTCCATGAATCAATGTACACTGGTATGGAAGTTACTTTACCAAACCAGACAGGAACTCATTGTGGTGGCGGGGTTTTTTTCTTCCATAATACAGTTTTTCTGAGCCGGCCTGCGCTGGCTGACACATTCAGAACACTTTTTAGGAAACCTTTTCTTATTTCTGCTATTGATAAGCACAAATATTTCCTCAGCTGAAAATGAGAATGACAGCTCTAATGCAGTCATAACAACATGTGGCTTACTGCACGTGAAATATAACAAGATTTGCTGCTGTATTATTAAACAAAAAAGCTAATGATAATTCCTCCTGTGAGTAAACTTACTTTTCTATGACCTGGACCATGCTAATATTGTAGCCTCAAATCTGTATTTCTGCACTACAGAGTATCATCCAAACACAAATCAGTTATCAAACGTCCGTTTCCTTTAGCTTTTATTTATGAAACTTTAATCAAAAGAAATAGTAATAGAAACTGCAGACACTACAGTTGGGTAGTCTGCTGGAGGCAAGGGGTATGATGTTCCAATTTAGCCTTTGACCATAATGGATAAACCCAATGAATATTATACTAAGCTTTCAAAATTGTAAGAAGGTACTGAACTACGCAGAACCTGAGAGAAGCCTGAAGCCTTATAAACCTTTGCCAGCCAGAAAATGTAGGCAAATTATAATTCCCGTGCTTTGTTTTTCATCATTTGAGCACTTTCATGATTCAGTTCTGAACGTGACACAATGATTACTTTCTTGTAGTAATCTCTTCTGAGGCATCTTGTGTAAACCTTTGACGGGATAAATAAATAATTAGTCTTCTTTCATCTTCTATGTTCAAACAACTGTAATAGATTAATGACACTTTTTTTTTTTTTAGCAACCATGTTGATTAGTCCTATTGTGTTGTAATCGTGGTGTTTTACTCAATTCTTAATTATAATTTTAATCACACTTTCAGATAAAAGGCTCGGTGAAGTGTAATTCCTTAAACTATGCTATAGCCTTCTAAAAAGAAAAAAAGGAAATATTTCATTCCTCGGTCTCTATTGTAATTTTCAATTCTTTACTTACTTTTGCAAAATACTTCAACCATTTGATTTTTTTATTTCTTTCTGGATTCCTGGATGTATATGATAAATTGCATATAAGTTAACAAGTTTATTTCCGCACATCATGCTTGCATTTTTTGTTGGGGTTTCCTTCTGGGTTTTATTTCCATCTATAAAAGTGCAAAGCTTCCATCTCAAGTAGAAAATAGGAGGTCTGAGAGGGATGTTGTCACTGCAGCCTCAGTGGAGAAGAATCTCAAATTTTACCAAGAGTGCTCTTTTCCTTTCTTCCTGTGCTGTATCTTAAAATCTTTTTTAGCTGCTCAGTACATCTGCTTTATTTCTTTGGTCTTATAATTAATAATCAGCTCTTCCAAGCCCCTCTTCCTCCCCCATTCCCGGTTTTGTTCTTTGTATTGTGCTGTAACTTACTCTCTAGTGGTCTCACTTGGGAGTAGGCTGTCAAGTTTTTACACACGTCTCAAAGATGAGAAAATGATGAACAGGAGATACATAAACTAAAAAAATTAGGCTACTAAAATGGCACTTAGGCACCTCACTCCAACAAATTTCAGACACTACCAGGACCCTCAGCTTCTGTTCTACTGCTGCATATTCCTTTACTTTACCTGCTTAGGATTTTCGGTTTTCAGAACAAGTATTTGCCTGTCTTGATTTTTTTTGAATGAATGAAGTTTCAAAGTATGTGTTCTAGAGCAAATCCTACAAAAGGCAATTCAGTGATGAGATATTTGGGGTTTTCATCTGTCCTCTTCTGGATTTCCACCTGAACGTCACTCAAGGGTAAACTATTCTTGGATTCCTGTGTACCACTACTGGATCAGGGGCTTGCGCCCTTGACAGGTCTCCCCCATCTGAAAGAGTGTGATTACTGTCACATCTCTGAGTATGCCAGCGGCGATTTCTACTGTTGGACATGTTCCACTTGGCATGAATATTCATTGGGCTGGAGAAGGTAAGCTTGTATAGTGCAGCAATTGTATCACTCAGCTAGAATATGGGACAGTCACTTTCAAGTCACTCTTCTAATGAATATTTAATTATTTATATGTGTTGGAGTAGTTTCAGCAGGAAAAGTTAAGATCTGTTTCCAGAATATCCTGTAGCCTGGTGGTTAGGTTACTCACTGAAGATGTTGAAATTTTATTTAAAGCTTCTGTCAAATTCCAGTTTAAAGCTCCTCAAATATCAATTCCTGCATTTGGTATTTGTTATTTTTCAGTCTTCACACATGGTTTAAATATATTTGCTCAGATTTAAGCACTTTCTGTTGTTTTGAAAAGCTTTACTTTGGTTTAGTTGGACTATCAGGAATGGACTGAATATTTTTATGTTGGTTCAGTCAAAGCTGAAAAAGCAAGTGGAGTTGGAAGAGAAGAGGAAGCAAGAAAAGCTTCTCTGACCTGTTTTATTAACTGGGGAAAAAAAGAGGATGAGGTCCACAGATCCTACAGATTTGAGGGACATGAAAGAAGTATTTTGGCCTCTAATGATGAAGACCAGTGCCTAGAGGAATTTTATAAAGTACCTGAACAATTTAGACATACAATTCCCTTTGGTTATAATCTAATTCCCACCATCTAACCTATTTTGCAGTCCAGTGGGATTTTCAAAAGCTTATTTCTGCATATAAACAGAGCTTACGATCCTTTGAATACTCAGCAAGACCAGAAATAATCAGTTTGCTATCTACAGTTAGTGTTCACTTGGTTTAAATCACTTTTGTTTAAATAATCAGTTTGTTCTGAATGCAAGGTATGATTTCTGGGTCCAATGTATTTAAGATTGGATTCTTACATTCAGAATTTCAACTTCCAGCCAAATGCAGTTTGATTTCCAGAAGACGACAAAATCTAACAGACTATTTGCATCCTTCTGCATTTCTAACACAGTAAAATATTTTAAAAGCTATATAGACATATATTAAGATATGTCGTTTCCCCTTTTCACCTCCAAAAGCATGTAGGTAAACAGTTTATTTCTTGTCAGCAATAATAAAGGTCGTTCTGAATTTCATGCTATATTTGTTAGCTATAGCTATATTTGCTATATTCATGCTATAAGAACTATATTTGGAGCAGCCAACCTCTTGATCATTACACCAATCATACAGTGTACCTTATCTTTAGGAAAATAATTGAAGCATTCATGGTTTAAGTGTTTGAAATGATTTGGAGAAATCAAGTTCTATCTTCAGGTGTTAAAATCAGTTTGCCCTAGGTATCCATGGTTAAAACATTAGTTACTCTCACTTTGAATTACCACTCTGCTTATTCACTTTGCCGTAGTAAGTTATTGTTATTTAACAGCAAAATGTATGTAGTTACAAGATTTGTTAGTTTTAATTTACTAATTCCTTTTGTCTCATTTATGATAGAATTCAATTAAGAAAATTAGCAGGTTCATAGAAAATGTTAGGATTTGTCCTTTCTTCTTTCTCAACATTTGAGAAAGGAAGATCATATCCTTGGGAGGCTCAAAAGATTTCATTGGGATAACTGAATAAAACAAGGCAAGTGCCTTGGCTCTTAGTTAAATGGAGAATTTACAGACCATCTTTGGCATACACATATTTAAATGGCTTATTTCTATTAGTCAGCAGTTAAATAGAAAATCAGTCACACTGGCAGATCTTTGATTCTGAAATCCAGTAGGAAGTAACATTATTGCTTCTTGAGGAAAGAAACCCCAAACTGATAGTTGTGGCCATAAAAACCTTTGTGCTTTGGACTGTTTATCAGCCTTTAAAATGTAACATCGTCAAAGGACGGGACTGAAAACCCACACATACTGTTCAGGTTGTACCTTTCCCCAGACAGGTCCTTAGGCTGGGGACTGGATTGGTTTTTTGTTGCGGGTGTTTTTGGTGTTGTTTTTTTTCTCTCACTCTATTTTCTTTTTTTAAGGTTTAGGGACACTTGTTTAGCTTGCCACGTTAATGAACTATTAATGAACTGATCTGAGAAATGCTGTTGGTATAATATAAACTATAGTAGCCCTAGACAGTGCCTCATATGAAATTGTATTTTCCCTTTTGCACAGATTGTGCTGCTGAGCTCAGGTTTGTTGAACTTCCTAATTACCTCAAAACTTTCAAAGGAATGATTTCAGGATGTCTCCTCCCTGTGGTGTTTCACTGATGCAAGGAGGGGCAATGCAGTAACCCTACACCTGTTCCAGCACACGCCTATCAACTTGCTGAACTTCCCCAACGAGTGCCGGGTTGAGCATGAGAACATCTGAGATTGCTCGGGTCTGTAACCACCAGTCCAAATACTTCTGGAGGTTCGGTTTGGCTTTGCGCTGGGGTGGCTTTAACAGTTAGTGCTCTATAATGGCAGTTGATGACAGCAACTTGTACTCTAGGACTAAGTGTAAACTGAATTCCTGTCAGAGTCGTTATAAATCAACAAGACGGAGAAGCCTACCACCAGACATCCTTCTAGAAAATGATTTTAAAGGAAAGTTTCAAAGAAATATTAGGAATATAGAGCCTATACATCCAAGGCGCCCTAAGAAAAGACCTTCCATATTTTCAGGTAGGAAATGCTATGTTAATAGTATGTTGGTGCAATATCTTTTAACCTTTTTGGTAATATTTGAAGGATTCAGTAGCTGATTCCAGTCAGAATTTATTCTGTTTTAAAACCTAAGACAGTCTTCACAGATAGATTTAATCAAGTACCATTTATATTAAATTATGTCAGCCATTAGAGTTAAAGTGATGGAACCAAAAAGAGAGACTTTCTTCATGTTTTTATTTCACGTTGCTTGCTTGTGGGGATTTTTTCTTTTAACACTTAACATTTAAAGAAAATCACTTGTTTCTCTAGAGCTTTAAACTGCATTTTGCTTAACTACATTTATAAGCAATGCTGTCAATAGCTGCAGTATAAGTATCTCTCTTGCTGCTCTAATACTGTATCTCATTGCCTTTCTGGAGGAGAGTGGTTTGGGGATATGCGGACTTCTTCAGTCTAGCTGATTTTTTTTTAGTGTAGTCAGAAATTAACATCACTAAATAGCCAAATGCATGCTTTGAATTCCTGGCTTGCACTGGAGCCTGTAATGTCTGTAGTTAATAGTTCAGTTTAACTCTCTAGCTGTTAAGAAGCAGCAACAAGGTATAAGAGTGGATTTCAGTCAAGCTAATGGCAAGTCTGGATTATTTGGGGTTTTTTTTAATTATTATTTGAAATATGCCTAAAACCAGGCAACAGATTAGCATGAGGACAAAGGATTTGTTGCAAAACAATCAGGTCATCTTTACTAGGAGGACTTAAGAGGTTTTAGGGGGGGGGAAATCAATACCAGCTCATCCCTACTGAATCTGAAGATGTGGTTCTGTGAAGCGATCAGAGGAAATGAAATCCTTTACAGAAACAAGAATACATTGTTTTTTTTTAATTTAGGTATCTCCATGTCCAGATGAAGATGAGGATTTTAAAGTTTCTAGGGGGAAATAGTACAGTCATACAGATCTTTGAAGAGCTATGAAGTATATTTAAAATAAATATTAATTATTATATATCAATATTATATTCCTTAATGACAGCTAAACTTACATGGGTACCTTCTCAGGAGCTGAAACACTGCTGAAGGAATGGGAATACAATGTTAAAAGATGATAAAGGACAGCACCATTTGTGTGGGATTTAGAGCCTCCATTGTACCTTTGTTAAGGTGTTTGAAATATTTCAACATCTTAGGAAACAAAGCTTTTTTCTTCCTTCCTATTCTACTTCCCCAGCTTAAAAAAAATGCAAAAAGCCTTATCGGATCTTAAGTCAGGTGACTCAGACATGCCCAGGGCTCCTGTGCTTCCTAGTGCCTGAACAGGCTCTTCCTGGGGTGATGTGGCCTGTTGGTGACTGTCAAAGCACATTATTTTGAGCAGGATAGACCCTCTGTATCCTATTCTTTCTCAGTTGCTGCTTTTTGTCTTCCAGCTACCTTTTCTGCTCCTTAATTACTTCTGTTTGGTTTTTTTCCTCCTGTAACTTTTCACTTCTTTTTCCTGTACATCAGCATTTTTGTTAGAAAAAACATATTAAAAAGCCTTGTGTTTGGTCTGCAACACCCATACTCTGTTGTGCCTACCCAGATTTCTCCTTTATTCTGTGGTCTTTCTTTTTTTTTTTTTTTTTTTTTTTTTTTTTTTTTTTTTTTTGTTTTTTACAGATAATTCTTCTTTCTCTCTGTTCTTTCCACCCTCCCAAATTACCACACTAGCAGTAATGATCCATCGTTTGTGCTGCGTCAGATACGAGCACTTTAATGTAGTTTGTGTGTTTGGAAGGCTGCCATTGCGCTTATGAAATCCACTGCAGCTGTGTTACTGTACACTCAAGGGCACTTAACTCAAAGGTAATGCAAATTGCTTGCTATAAGCAATTGATGGAGCATGATGGAAAGATGGGTGTAGTCTTTCATTTGGTAGGTCAGCAGTATACATGGGAGAAGCTTTACTTGATTTGCTTTTGAAAACAGGTTAACAAAGTAAGCTCGAAGTCCTCTAGACCATTGTCTTTCATGCTGTAAATGTAGGTTAGAATGGAAATAGAGCTGTATCAGAATCACAGAATGGTTTGGGTTGGAAGGCATCTCTAAAGATCATCTAGTCCAACCCCCCTGCTGTGGGCAGGGACATCTTCCACTAGATCATGTTGCTCAAAGCCCTGTCCGACCTGACCTTGAACACCTGAGATAGATATTAAATATATATAATTAATATGTATATTGATATACTTGCTCTGCAGTCTTTTGGATCACTGCTGAAGCCCTCTGGAGAATGTGGAAATTCATACTTTCTTGTTTCAACCTAGTCATCTATTAATATAAGTATTCTAAATCTATATAATTTTTACTCTTCCACCTCCTCCTAATCCCTGTATCTCTGCTTAGTCTTTTCTATCACCATGAATCTGTCTTAGTTTTAGGGCATGCTTGCAATTTAGTCTGAAGTCATGTACATCTTGTTTTCTTTCCTTTTATTCTATCTTAAAGAGCTTAACTAATAAAATGGTGAATAGTGACACATCAAGGCATGTAGGTGCAAGGATATAGGTCAGTTCATACATTGGGACTCTTGTTTCAGACTTGGTGCAGACTCAGGGAGGCATCTTGCATGCAATAGGTTTGTTTTACAATTTTTTCTTAACTGTGATAGTTAGAAGCTCACTCTTTAAAAATGAAAGCTGAAACCTGAGAAGAGTGACATGTCTGTCTGTCCTGTCATCATGAAGTTAGTCATTCACATATGCCGAGGCAGGACTATCCTAGCAATGGTATCACTGGGTTATTGTGTTCATTCCCACGTGGCAAGGGGAGGACAAACTATGACTGTGAGGAGAAACCATGGCATTGCCAAAGGGATACATTGCACAGAGATACCTTTTTCTTCTTCCAACAAAGCACTTAATTTCTTCTTTAAATTCAAAATGTTTAGAGCTGTTGCATACTTCAGAGCTTAGTTAATAGCAACTGCCGATAATCTAAATTTTAGTTTTTACTATCTCGTGGTTACACTTTTTTTTTTTTTTTTTTTTTTTCCCCCGGAAAATGACAACACAGGCACAAGCAATCATAATCAACATTATAGGGCCATTTATTGTCAATAGAAGAGGTTCATCACCTTAATTAGTTGAGTTTCTACAGATCAGATGACATGCGCTCAGCTAAGCATACTATCAGAGCCATGACTGAACCTTACCCTGGCAGGACTATACAAAAATGAATGGTGTCTTGTCTTAACCTGAAGATAAACCTGTGACTTGTTAATGAGCGAAGAAAGAATTGTAAAAAGACAGAGTGGGCAGCAAAAGGGCCTTAGGAGGGCATGTCTTTACAGAGGTACCTAGGAAAGGTAAATTGAACTAACTGAAGGGGCACAAAATTAAAATGGATTAGCTAAACGTCATTACACATCTGTGCTGACGCATATTCGAAAGCACAACAGCCTGAAGAAAACTAGTCTGTATTTATTAATTTTAATCTAGGAAAGCGTAGAGTGAGTTTTTACTCTTATTTCTTTTTGGAAGAAGACTGCTGATACTGTTGCTGTTTGGGTTTCCTCTTTATACATGGCAAAGATGTGAGATTTTGGCTGAGATTGTTAATTTTCTGAAGAAAGCAGAATAAACAATACAGAAATTACAAAGGTTTAAATACTAAAAAAAATTACAATAGTTAAGTTCTACTTGGAAGCCATTTGTATTGTGAGCTGGGGATGTTTGTTTAAGTACCATTGAAAATCCACTTCTAGTTCTGTTATTAGTATCATGAGGGCTTTTTTCTTCTCTTTCTTCATTTTAATATGCAGGTAGCCTGTATTATTGTTGAATAATGCTTGTTGACTGATGTGTCAGTTTTGAAGGACAGAAGGTGAGAAAAATACTTGGAATTTTCTGCCTCTCCCAGGACCAGGCACACCTCCATTTCATGGCTGTACGCCTGTGACTCAGGCATCGTCTTCACAGCCAAAATAAGCTCTATGTATTCTGTGGAACAACACGTTATCTCTACTTTTGTAAAAGCATTGTGGTGTTGCTATGAGTTAATGTAACGAAGGTCAGAGGTTAACAGTACTTTATAGAGCTACTCAAAGTAAGAATGTAGGTTGCTGGTCTGTGATTTTACAACAGTATAGCTAGTATTCTGTAACAAATTCACTGCTTTTTTTTTTCAGTGAAAATATTGTCACAGTTAGAAGTCTTGAGACACTCTCTCAAAGCATTTCTGGAGGTCAGACCAGCATACAGTCTAGCAAAGTCACTTTCTAAAATAAGTAAGTTGATTTGACACCATATTTGTATGTAAATTAAAATACTGAAAATAATAAAGAAGGGTTTTATATATAAGAAAAATATTTAAAAGTTATTCAACAGTGATATGAATGAATTATTTAATTTTTCATGAGACGTGGGGATAAAACAGCCAGTATGTATGATTTTCTTTTTTTTCTTTTGACTGGCTACGTTAATTGGGAAAGACTTGCCAAAATCTAATTACTTTTAATAAAGATGCTTAAAATCATGGGTGCAGTATGTGCCTTGATTCAAATGAGTTATAATGATGTGTTCAGTATTTTAATTTAGTGAAGATTTGAATATCCTACCTCCCTTCTGAATAAATTGCGCTGCCTAGTAATAACGTATGCTTGTAATCTGCATAGGATAATTGCTGTTCACTTATGGCACTTATGTCACCCTGCACAATGAAGTTTGGTAGAATGGCTTGTGTTGGTGCTGCATTTTACAAGTATCATCCACTGACAGCAGAAGGGAAGGCAAGACTGGCTTGTTCCAAAGTTCTTCCCTTCCTGACTTGAAAAAATTGGTTTGGTTTCCCCTTAATACTGTTAGCAAGACATTCTGCTGATTGAAAATGCAGGGGGAGGGGGGTGTTGCATTTTTTTATTTGCTGTTCATATTGTAAACTGGCATCAGTTCTGTATGTTACTGTGTTTTATTGAGCCTTATGTTAAGATACGCCACCTTGCTATAAAATTAGTACATTGCTAGTTGTGTGTGTGTCCGCCCATTGATCTGAGTGAGTGACCACTGCTTTATTAATAGAAATTATAAAATTGATAATGTCTTGCTTTTCTCTCGGCCTTCTGTATTTTTATGTTCACTTACGTATTTCTACATATATCACTTAATATACTCCTCAGCATTTTAATTCCTGAATGTTTTTTTTTAAGTGTCATTTTCTTCAGAAAGGATGGGTTGATGATTCAGAGGAAAGCTCTGGATTCTGCATTTTGAAGTCTGATGTAATATATGCATGTTGTCAAACTTGTTTTCTTCTTGGGTTCACTGGTATTTTAGGTACTGTGGAGTTTCATTTCCTAATGTTCTTGTAGGGAAGTGATGAAGATGCTGCCTCACCTTTAAGTTGTATTTGGGACATAAAGGAAGATCTCTATGTCCATTGGAGAGTGACTTGAATGTGAAGATGAGGGGGAAGATAGGGAGGAAGGTGAGGTTAAGATAGAGAAGGCTCCTTCTGCTATTGTGGCTTGCATTTTTGTTTTCTGATTTGTTGTTTGTTTGTTTGTTTTAAAAACTGTTGTCTCCTAGATTTAAATTGCCACCATCAGTTGTTACAGATGTTAAGACTCCACTTCAAAGCAAAGACTCCAGAGTTCAAGTGAACAAACCCCATTGTACACACAGTAATACACCTCGAATCTTATGGTGTGTAAGGGTTTATAGACTTCACTGTGCTGGAAGACCTTGTGAAGGAATTACAGCACTTGCTTCCTGATTTCAGCACAAGTTTCTGTGCATGCTGCTCTAGAAATAGCATGTGAAAAAGAATCTGGTTTAGTAACATGGTTTGCCAGTTTGACACTTTGGCTCTCTGTTATGTCCTGTCTAGAGGATAATGATTAGAAGTGTAGAGTGAAATCTTAAAACTTGTACTGAATGTTCACCTTCTGGGAAACATAACAGACTCTTTCTTTTGTACGTTTATATAATTTTCAGGAAGGAGCATTGACTTAATATTCGACACTGGTTTTATCTCCAAAAAAAGTATGTTAATATAAAATGTATTGAATTTTAAAATAGAAAGTCAGAGTCCTAAGAAATGTTACCAAAATAGGAAACATACAAAAATGTTTTAAAAGATTGAAGAACAAGCCAGTCACTCTTTACATCAAATGGTAGTAGCCTTAACTACTTTTCATGTGCGGTAAATCAATGAGGGTTTGTTGACATTATTTTTAAGTAATTCTTTCTTTGGCCGTCATGAGACAATAGAATATTTTATTCTCTTTATCTGATTTAAGATGCACCTTAAAGGGCAGACTCACCATAAAAATATGTCCATCTTTGGCCCATAAAGAATTATTTTTGTGCTAATGGATTAGAAAGATTGTCTACAACAATTTTTTTCATAGAGTTGAGAAATACATGTAATTTCATTACATGAAAGACATTGCTTTTAAAGTCTCACAGTAGTGCATCTGCTGTAATCAAAATCTTATCAACCAAGTAAAATGTTTTAAAAGAATTAGACTTAAAGGTTATCATAATGGCTTTGATTTAACCTTCTTCCTGATGTATATTTTGTTCCTCTTCTGAAGTGCAATCTTCACATAAGCTAATGTAGTTAATGACATTGAAGTATGTTCTCGACAGTCAGATGGGTCTATGGACTGTGTATAAATCACTCAAAATATATTTCTTCTATAGTGCTTGTTTACTTGTAGATACTTTTGTAGACTTGTTGGGTGCATTTGGTAGGTAACTATTTTCCTTTCAGCTGTTTATACTTTACCTTGCCTTACACATTTGATAGGAGCATGCTGTATTCAAGTTAAATCACCTGATAATCTTGGAATCTCTGAAATAAAAATTCTCAATGTCTTCTTCATTTTCATTTCTTTGCTGTCTTACTGTACCTGAATTTAAACAACGACAACAAAAAGTTTAGGAGTTTCTGAAAATACTTACTTAATTTCAATAAAGTTTAAAGAATCAGTATTTTATTAATCTGTTTAGGTTCAGAGACTGTTTTACCTGCAGATGGGTGTAGATATTACAATTAATCTTAATTACAAAAGACTACCTAATGAAAACTCCTTGAACTTAATTAGAATTAGCTGGAAGATTTTTTTTTGTACTGCTGCTCATCGTGAAAGATGCCCTCATAGTGAAATGAAATCCTTATGGCACTTGTGGTAAACCAGTGTAAGCAGATAGATACTGAGTTCATATATTTAGGTTTTTATAAAGAACAAATTTCATCAACTGTATCTCTCATATTAATTTTCTTTATTGCTACTAATTAAGAGTAGTTAATTTGGAATGTGATTTTTATGAATTTTGGGGATTGGATCTTAAATTAGGAACTTGAGGAGCTGAGGACATTATTATATTGGGTTTTCTGGGAAGTTGAAATTGCACAGTGCTTAACAAGATGAGATCAATTTAAATTCTCTTGCACAGGATATACTAACGCCTAGCTGCTACACAATGTTGCAGTGCAGTTTTATAATCAGATACAATTTTGAAGACCCAACAAACATCTGTTCATGCTTTTTAATCATATACTTAAGTTGCACTTAGATTTAAAATTTCTTAAAATAAGAAATCTTTCCCATCTGTTACTGGAAGACACTACTGTTTCCAGGAAAAAATTTCTGTAGATAAGCAATATATATTGTGCGTGATGCAATCTAGTGGCTCCTCTTCCAAGGACCTGGCTGTGTAGTGGGGTTTTTGTTTATTTGTTTGTTTTAGAACTGCCTGAGGGTGTTGCTGTGACTTTCCGTGGGGTTTTGCTCTGTGTCTTTGGAGTTACTGTCGCTGCAGTTTCACGGTGGCTGTAGTGGCAACATGCTTTAATTGCAGAGCATGTTACTGTGCGTCCTTATGCTGACTTTGTTGTGAATTATCTGCTCTTCCTAATAAACTGTTTCTGGGGTGATTTGTGATGCAAAAGATAAAGGTTTAGCAAATAATTTTTAATCATATTGTTTAGTCTGCATATTGGTAAGGAGGGGGCAGTCGACAAGTGTCATCTTTCCTATTGTCCTGTATTTCCTACTTTGTTTAGGATATTTAAACTAGACAATCTCTTGCCAGCCTGTCTGTTCTCTCCTGTTCCTCGTATGCAAGTCAGAGAAATCCCTCTCTAGCAAAGGTGCTCCACTTCTTCCCATTTTGCCTGGACCAACCCGCAGCCTCCCCTAACAATTCTTAGGCACAGTTTAGAAGTTGGCAAGAGCTGAGGAATCAAGAGAAAGTTGGATATTGCCACAGCATTTAGATAATGTTTTACTGTGTGCTTGTAGGCTGTTTCATGCCATCTGGCCTCATGACCAGAGAACAGCCCCAGGTATTAATATAGGCATGGCATTCATGGTCTAACATGGTTGAATCACCAGTCTGTCCAGCAAGACGTAACTTTAATGACTACAAAGGTCATTAAAACTCAGTACCAGTTTGTTCAATGAGTCATCTTAAAGTACTTCTGAGAGGGTTTGTTTAGATTTATCATGGAGTTATTGACTCCTGTTATGGAGAATAATTCAAGCATTAGATTTCTACTAGATGCTGAGGCTCTACTCCGAAGTAAAAAGTCTAATCTGCAGCAGAGGTTTTACTATCACACAAAGATGTCAGGGCAAAAGAAGGATGACAAGAAAAGCAGAATACCAGAAACTTTATTAAGCTCACAACATGAAACTTCAGGGTCTGAAACATATTTAATTTTCTGCTGAGCGGATTGAGGATAAACAAAGCGTAAGTGTATAAGTCTGATTCTAAATCCATTCTGGAACTAGAAAATCAGCAGTTCGCCCTTTAGAAACCAGTAATAATGTAATTCAAGTTTAGATCTGTCATACTAAATGTTATGGGACTCTTAAGTAAGAGTAGTATTATAGTTTGTCCTGTATCTGGTTTCAAGGTTAAGAATACTTCTGCATAATCTATTGTTATATTTTGATTCCTTCAACTTGAAAGCCCATCCTGAAAGAGGTCTTGCTGGCTCTGTAAACTTCATTCAGCAGCAAGAAGAATGATGGTGATGGAAATGGAAAAGGCTGAGGTAGTCAATGCTTTCTTTGCCTCAGTCTTTACCTTCAGGAGGCCTTCAGGAATCCCGGGTCCCAGAGACCAGTAGGAAGGCCTGAACTAAGGCAGACTTACCCTTGGTACAGGGATAACAGGTTAGGGAACATTTTAAGCAAACTGGACATACATGAGTCCATGGGACCTGATAGGATGCAACCACAAGTGCTGAGGAAGCTGGCTAATGTCACTGTCAGGCCAGTCCTGATAGTCTTTGAAAGCTTGTGGCAACCAGGGGAGGTTCCTGAGGACTTGAAGAGAGAAAATGTGACTCCTTTCTTCAAGAAGGGCAAGAAAGAGGATCCAGGGAACTACTGGTCGGTCACCCTCACCATAATTCTTGGGAAAGTGATGGAGTAAATGATCCTATAGCCCATTTCCAAACATAAGAGAATGAGATGACTGGGAGCAGTCAGCATGTTTGTATGAAGGGGAAATCATGCTTTACCAACTCGATAGCCTTCTAAAACAAGGTAACTGGCTTGGTGGATGATGGCAGAGCAAAGGATGCTGTTTATCTCAACTTTAGAAAGGTTTTTGACAGTATCTCCTGCAACATCCTCATAGACAAAATGATGAAATACAAACTAGATGAATGGATGGTGAGGTGGGTTGAAAACTGAACTGCTGGGCTGACCAGGTTGTGATGAGCAGCACAAAGACTAGTTGGAGGTCAGTCACTAACAGTGTAGCCCAGGGGTCGATACTGAGGCCAGTACTGTTTAACAGGAGTCTCGGGAAGCTCAACAAAAGGAAAAATAATGTTAATACGAATTTACCACAGTTTTGTTCAATATTTCCCCTACTACTTCTACAAATACTTTGTTTCATAATGTACTCTGTATTACTGAAAATCATACCAATTCTTTTACTCTGCTTTCAAAGAATATTGTAATTGTTTAGGCATTTCCTGATTCTTCTTTTTATTGGCCATCTTCCCCACTAAATATTACCAGAAAGCATCATCTACTTTTTTTTTCTTTTTGTGAAAGATAAATGGTAAAACTGTCAAGAAATTCTATAGACCTACACTAAACTTCATTGTGTGTTGCCTGTAGGCAATGCCCATTGTTGCAAGAGTTGCAGACACCTTTCTGTTCTCATATCCGTTGCTTTCCTCTGCTCCTGGTACTTGTGGGAGGAATAGCAGAAGGAACTTCCATGTGCAGTAGCATTGCTCCACTCTCACAGTAGAGGTCTAGAAGGAACAGGTGCAGTTCCTTCAACAAATTTATCATCCTTTTTATTAGGTGGTTTCAGACTTTCACTTTGATCCTGATTTTAGGTATAGGTGGTTAAATTTAGTATTTAAAACAGTGTTTAGGGAAATAAATTGTCTATATTTATAAACAGAAATAAATAGATTGTGCTTCAAGCTGAAGATGGTAAGAAATTGCTTTGTGCTCTCCTAGTGGCTTTGCATCTTAAAAGGCTTGCTGGACCCAAAAGAGGAAGAGCCTGTGGAGAAAGCCAGCATCACTATTTTAGGGGTTTTTAACTAGAGAGTGTTTTCTGATCTGGACAACCGGGGTGTCATCTTTACAAACTCAGACATTTGCTGAATAGATCTCCATGCCTAAGCTAGTCACTTCAAGCTCGGTTTACAGTCATTGGAGAGAAACAGGTATTATTAGAGTTTAATCCATGTGATCTGTTGTAGATGTCAGTATTAAAATGCAATAAATCAGCTCTTATTTCTTTATATTGACTCTAACACATCCAAGCTGAGTAGCTGAAATGGGGTTATACTGTCAACATCTGCATTAAGTCAAGTAAGTCCACCTCTGTATTTGACCTTTAGCTTCTCCCTTCCAGCCAAGCAAGGGACCATGTACAGACATACAGGAAGAGAGAAGGGGTGAATTGCTTCCATTCTTTCATAGATTGATACCACCAAGTCTTTCTTCCATGCACGCAATGTTGCTTGCCCCTACACTGGTGATTCATAAGCCAAGGTCTCAAAATTATGACATGATTATTTCTGAAACCTTAGGTTTTAAAATAATAAAGCATGGGGCTTGTGTGCTTCTCAATTGTAAGTTACTGTTGTCTTTTTTAATAATTATTAGATACACTATTTGTCCACATTCATGAACACTTATTTAACTTTATTTTTAATAAAGCTTTATTGATTCTTTTAAAACTCCCACGTTATGTTTACTAATACAAAATTCAAACACATTGAACATAAAGTGCCTCTTTATACACAACAGTTTGTTTGGTATTCCATCAATGCTGTGAAACTTATCCTGCACTTTATCACCAACCAGGTAGCATGCTGAGGTGCCTCACCTGCAAAAGATAGAGACTGTCACTCTCAGTGATGCCAGCTGCCACAGTCCTGTTTTCTGCTCTGTGAGCTCTGAACTGCTTTAAGTAACTTCTTGTGGGTATTCTGGCACGTTAGGTACACGGTGCAACATCCTTACTTCCCCTTATTGTTAAGAAAAGCCCCAACAAATCCCTTATCTTGCATCCCCATCCATTCATGCCTAGCAGAATGCTGGAAAACATTAAAATACAAAATATTGTATGCATAGTATTTACTTAAGAGCTTAAATGACAGACAGTTGTGTTAACAACAAATGGGACCTCTAACAGTATTTTGGTGCAATGTTGTATCATCAGTTGGCTTCTAGTGAAGTTTCCCCTAGAACTGAATGGACAGTACTATCTTCTTTCACTTGTTGCCCCTGTTTAGAGCAACTCTAGAAGAAATGAATGTCACAGATGGTGTTCTGCATTTGACTGTGTTGAATCTGTGTAATGCACGCACGGTATGTACAACAGCACAATATGTCCCTGTTGTGAAGGTATCCTCAAAGTTTCAAGAGACACCAAGACGTCGCGGTCTAGAATGACCTTTCAAAGAGCTGGGGATTTTGTCTGTTTGAAGGCTTTATTGTTTTGTGAAGGGCAAAATAAGATTTCTCTCAGAATTTTTGTGGATGATCTTGATGCAAACAAACCATTGTGAAAAGGGAATAAAAGTAGTTAAGTGTATTGACAATATGAATGACACATGTTCATTTAACTATGTTCAGTTCAAATTAATACTCTTTAGCATGCTCAGCACTATTTCTTTGCATCAATCAGGTGCTGAACGCACATTCATTTAATTTCCTGTATTATAAGTACACTTCTTTGTAAAGACCTTTGGATTGTTCGGTATTTAAGATGAATCTGAAAGGAGAAGGTGGCTGCATGGAAGCTCCTTTCCATATCCCCAGAGAAACACATTAAAAGGGAATAATATGTATGTGCATATATACTGATAAGTAAAACATATCTGAGATATTTAATTCATGGTTCCTTTTTTTTTTTTTTTTTTTTTTTTTTTTTTTGAGATCACTATACCTTCTATTCAGCAGTCCAAATTCACTTTAGGTACAGATTATCAGCTGAGTGTCCATGTGCACAACAACTGCACTGAGGAACTGATAATAGAGGATCTTTTGGCTAGGTATGCTGCTTTTTTATCTGGAACTGACCTTCCTCCCTTCTACATTTCATTAGCTGGATTCCGCCTGTTGGCAGAGCAAGTCTGTGTGGGCTGTTCTGCCACCAGTGTTTATCCCAGAGAAGAAATCTGCACCAAACCCCTGTAAATTTGCATTTATATTCCCATACCCCTGGAAATGGGTGGATTTTGTTTTAAGATTCTCTATGTATTTTGTGAATAAAATTTCTTTATTTTTCTCTTTATGCCATTTTCAATCTGATTTTCTTTGTGTCATATATGGAGTAGGCAACGTAGGGTTCTATATCAGCTTAATATTGTAAACTGCTGATGAAACCTTACAGAAACAAATATGAGTTGCAGTAGTTGCTTTTTAATAATAGTGTACAGCCTGTTGTCCACATAGGTGGGTATCTTAGATTAATTATTTTAATCTGATTGTATATTATTGAGAATTAATGGTGTTGCATGTGTAAGTATATGTGAAATGTTATGTTTGTGTCTCATAGACTAGAGCTAACTCCATAAATACTTATTTTAGCATTTGTAAATAGTTTAACCTGGATCTAGCATTACCTGTAATAGCTCTGACAGAAGGTTTTTCTGATTTGTCTGGCTATTCTGAATTACTGTACATGGGCCAGAAATAAAGACATTCTCTGGCCTGACCTATGCAGGAGATCAGACTGATTATCACTGTCCATTCTGGCTTTTAAAATCTTCAAGCTCATTGTCTGGCCATGCATCTTGCAATTATAGCTAGAATGTATCTGTTCCTGAAGTGTACTAACAGCTGAGCCAGAAAAGTGGCTTGGAAGAATGTTCTTACCATAAAATGCAGTGCCTGTTATAGGTGTTTGTAAATGCATATGAGCAGTTGAGAAAGCTGTTTAACCACGTAATACCTATGAAAAGTATATCTTAGATTTTTTAAACTTTTTTTTTTTCAATTTAGAAGCATTATTTTCCTCTGCTGCTTTTCCCCACCTAAACACCCATGCAGCCTCCCTTGTGTTGACCATAGTGATCATGTGCCTCTGTGAGGAGACTCATAACTTCATTCATCATCTGAAATTAACACTGTAGCCCCAACCATATTCCTAAAAACATAGACACACACCACCCATATCAAATTTCTGCTCCTAACTAGTGCCACTGTAAAGAGACCTGATGGAAATTGTGGGCGAAAGGGAGAGAATGGAAGGACTTCACAGCTTTTCCAACAGTAGCACAATCTTAGATTAGCTTAAGTCAAACATGAAAACACACCGTGGGTGCAAATCTGTTGTATCATCAGAAAAGGAAGAAGTATCCTTATGTTCTTGGAGAAGTTTCCATTTTAGAAAGGATTCTGTCTGTGCTGATGCTATGTTTTTAATTCACTGAATTAGTCAGTAGCTAGCGATGACCTCCCTTGATCTGTGGGAGAGTTCAGGCAAGGTTCGTGTGTTAGTGCCCTGTGTGAGTCAGGAGGATATGGTGTCACCGAGCACCAGTACCTGACCAAGCGTGAGCTCAAGTTCCACATGCAGAACTGCAGCCCAGTGCTGTTTGCAGCTCCACTGCAAGATTTCAAAGCAGGTGAATCCCAGGTGTTATTTTTTACGATCACCATTCTCTTTTGAATTAGGTTGTTATAAAAATTAACTGGGTTTTCTCCAGATCTAAGCATCCTATTCAGATACTTGAATAAAAGTATTCTGTGTCAGTGGATTGCTTTCAGTTATATGTCCTTTATTTTAGATTTCATTTCATGGCTGAGAAGCCAATCCAGAGATGAAAAAGAAAGAACCTATCTTCCTTTTCTGATCTGGTGAAAGAAAAAACATGGGAGAGGACGAGATCTACTCATTTTAATAACTTTAAAAAAAATTAGTTTAGATTTTCAAAGCCTTTAATGATGCAGTGGACAAAGAAGTACTTGGAGTTTGATACTTAACCAGATTAGGCACTTAATAATCTACAAAGCAACTGTTAGGTATTTCAGGAGCTAAATACCTTTGAAATCTAGCCTGTGGTGACTCAAAATTATTAATCATTTTAAGTGTAGTTAAAGTAACTATAATTACTACTGTCTTTACTAGGAAATCATTCAATTTAAAATGTGACTTATCTTTTTATGCTTTCTTCCTTGGGTACTAAGCCCAAAATAGTGTTTTTTCTTTTAGTTAATAGAAAGCAGATCATAGGTTTTGTTTTGTACATTTTTTCACTAAATTGTGATTTCCATTGACATGTAGCATGAGAGAAACCTTGAGTAACATTACCCTCTTCAACAGGAAGGTCATTTGCCTTTTTCCAACATAAGCAGGGAGCTGTGTTAGACCTCATAGCTCTCAGAAAACCAAGATGTTTTTTAGGTTAGCAGGAAGGGACAGACTCTGAAGGATATGAGAGACCAAATTACAAAGACTGCATGTATACCTAACTTGGCCTCTGTGAGGATACTGGTGCTTGTATAGAGAAGCAGCAAGTTGGAGGATGCTGGAGCTCTATTAATCTATTGCCTGTGCCCAGGTGGAAGAGTTGCTGTTGCAAAACTTCACCACAGCAAGGGAGAGCGCTTGCACAAGTGGTCATCACTTAAAAAGTACTATGTTGAGGGGGAAAAAAACCCAGCAAAGTAAAAACACTCTCTGAAATTGAGATCTCTCCTGCCACAGGTTACTTCAAGAGGTGAAACAATACATCCTTATAGATAATGTTTTAATTAAAAAAAAAAAAAAGTTTTCCTTCCCTATACTTTAAAAAAAAATATAGAAAAGGATTTTGCAACTCAGAACAAGTGTTCTTAAAGTAAGACCAGTGAGATTTTTTCTTTAACCAAAGTGTTACCTCCTATCTAGCCAGCATCTAGGCATGCCATTGTGCAAGTAAGAGTATTACGCAGTAAACCCCATATATATCTCACCAGCGCTTGCCTAGGAGGGTTATACAGAAAGGGATTTCAAAACTACAGAAAACAAGACACTTTTCCTTCAACAACTGATTGGGATTGAGATGGTTTACTGGCATCAGTTCTTTGAAGAATGGAGAAAATTATTTTGAGTAGTAACAGGAGAGTGCTAAGGCAGAAGCTGTAAGCAAAGGGTCGCCTGCACATAATGTGGAGGAACATGAAGGAAAAACAACCATGAGAAACAGAAATTTTCACTGTAAAATCATATGGCCTGATTTTTCCTGACACTACCTCACTGCAGTTGTTTATATAAAGTTGCTCTCAAACAGCCAGTGGTTTGAATCATGAAGATGTTTGCTGATAGCTATTTATGTTTACTTTGGATATACAGAAGTATTTTCAAAAGGATGAAGGGCATGGTGATTGACAGCCTAGCTATTAAAGGTATCAAGTGAGCTAGTTCATGTGCATGCTCTGTTTATAAACTGCAGTCAGGGAAAGAAAAGTATTCTTTTTTGGTCTATCACCTGGCATGACTTCTTAGGTAATCCTGATTTTCAAAGCATTACTTTTTCCCACCTTGAAACAAAAAAGAAGTTTTAAAAGTTGTAGATGTTATCCAGCTGAGTCATTAGGCCCCTTGGTCTAACTGGGGGTAGCAGTAGTCTGAGCTACCCGAACCTGAATTTTGGATCTTTCTGTTAGCACTTCTGAGTAAAATGAGAAAAAAGCTCCTTATCCCCTAATGAGCCAGGGCTCTAGCTATGCCAAGCACTTCACTCACAGCAAAGGCCTGAGTCCTCCTCTGAAGGATGTAATCTTGTTTGAGATGGTATGTGGCAGTACATGTCAGGGAAGTGGGGAAAGCTGATGCAGTGATACATACAATTTGATACTTCGTCATCTGAAAGAGTGGTAAAAACTGTTGTTAGTTATCTAAGGTCAGCTAATCCCGACAGCGCTCAGTTTCCCTGTTTCAGCTGGGTATTTCTTACGCAGGTGTTGCAAGAGGTAGCATTTTTTTGAATAATTCAGAGTGAACACTGTATGCATAAGACCCATCTGAGGGAACTGTGGAGGTGTTTACATTACATGGGCACGTGTGTGCCAGCTCAGAGCCGATGCCTGGCTGGTCTGACGGCCTCTCTCTGATAGTGGGCAGAGCACGATACCTGATAGGAAGGTGTAAGAGGCAGCAAATGTAGTACAGTCTGATCCCATGTCCATCTCATCTTGATACACAGTAGATGGAAGTTGGTTGAAACCCTTCCAACAGGTTTATTCTCATTTTATGAGAGAAGTAAAAAATCAACTTCTCTTCTAAGGTTGATGTTGCTAGTGGAGCAAAGGGACATAACGAGAAGGATACCTTTCTACAGAGTAATGAAAACGTTGAGGTGTGAGTATCCAAATAGGTCAGCCAGAAAGGAAGAAGTGTTAATAATTAAAGACAAAACTAGAGAATGGAAAGGAAAGTTTAAAAAAAGAAGAAGTAAGCAAGTAGCTTATCACAAGAGCATCTTATTTAAAGCCAGGGAAAGCTTTAAAAACTGCTGTGGCAGAATTAAGAGAAAAAATGTATCTGTAAATGTATTTGAGATTCAGGAAAACATTTGTGTATAAAATCACACTGCAAGAAGTGCATACATTGAGATAAGAACTGTCTGAGAGGTGGACTAGTATTTGAGAGCAAATTGGAACTACTGCATTGAAAATTCCTCCTCCTACTTAGATAATCAATGAAAACATCGTACACGTGCAGCATGTTACAGGGAGGTGGAAATTTTTACTCATTTGTGGAAAATGAGTATTTTGAACATCTCATTCTACAAGGGAAAGAAAATCAGGAAAGCTAAAGCATGTGATGTGGTTTGTGTTTGTGTTACGGATGCCTTGGTTTTGGCATCAGCTCGCCCCTCTGAGTGGGTACAACCTCCTCCTTGTCTGCCTCCCTCTGCTTCCCATCACCTCTCTGAAGAGTCAGGAGCTTTACCTTTTCCAAGGCAGGTTCCCAGCTGGCTGCCTCCTGCCTGCCTCTGGAGGGAGGGGAGAGGGGGGGTTGCCCTGGTTCTACGGCACTGGGAGAAGCAGAAGTCTGTGCCTGAACCTCAGGGTGTGCCTGCTAATGGTGAGCTTGAGAATTAGGAGAAGAAAAGCTGGGAAGTGTTATGGTCTCAGTTATAGTAACATGCAGTAATTGTTAGCCACCCCTAAAGACCCTGTAAAAAGAAGCAGGTTGCTTTGAGCAACCTGATCTAGTGGAAGATGACCCTGCCCACAGCAGCAGGGTTGGACTATATGATCTTTAGAGGTCCCTTCCAACCCAAATAATTCTATGATTCTATGAATAGTGATGGACATGCTCCAACCCTTCCCCTTCCTGGCTTCCACTTCTCTGCCCTCCCGCAGAGCTTGCTTGCTGTGAGGAGAAGAGATATAACTGCATCGCAGAAGAGCAGTGGAAGAGGCCCCGATTACAACCTAATGACAGCCCTAAATTTTTGAGCATTTAGGGTTCAGTCTGTGTGTTGTGTAATGAAATTTCATAACTGGATGAAAAGAGGGACAGCCACAACCCCTGGGTTCCCTCTGTCTTAGGCTCTGTGTGACCTGGTACCAATCTCTTAGGCATAAGTTACCTAATGCAAATTATACAGCATTCAGTTAGTAAATCTCATCTCTGAAACAAGCACCCAGAGTTAGAGGCACCATCAATGGCTGTTTGGAAATTTCCTGCTATGAGGAAGTTCTGACTTGTCATGCTGGGACATTTGGAGAGTATGCTGTGTAATCGTGTCTCTAAAATATAGATCAGGGTTTGTAACAAAACTGAGAAGGAAATAAGTTTATAGGATTCAAATAATGGAAAACAGCTTGCTTAGGGATGGTGCTGGAAACTAAGGTGAAGAGCAGGAAGAAAATACTACTTAAGTTATTCTTCATGCCTGCTGATGCCTGTAGGCTGTGCTTGCAGGATGCAGGCTGCATTTTGACTTGCGCAGCAGTATTTATTGTGTCAGTATTGCCTGAGTCCATGCCCCAGTGGTAGCGGTGCAGATTTCAAATTGGCTTATAGGATGGTATATTTTTACCATGTGTATGGTAGGTCTGCGCAAATGAAATATGTTCCTGGCTGGTTGATGCTTCCAGAGACTGTTAAGCTAGGGAGAATCTCAGAGGTGAACGGCAGAGTCCTAGGAGGACATGTCAGTTTGACAGCTCCAAAGCAAAGTCAAGGGAAGGATAGTAGTACTTTGAATCTTGAAGGCATAATGCTAACATTAACTAATCAATCCTCTGCAAAATGCCTAGAAGTTAGTTATCATTTGTTATTTACAAATAAGTCACAAACCCCTTACAACCGATTTAATCACTCTTACGAATTCACTGAACAAGCCGAGGATGGGAGCTGGGTGATACATGAATCTACCATGTATCTATTAAAATATTTAAATTTTATTCTATTAAATGCTATTTAATAGGCTCCTATTAAACTATTTTATATAATTGTACCGTAATTGCCTGATATCCTTTCTCCAGAAATAGACATGTACTTCATTTCTATGCTTCTCTCCTCCGTTCTGACACAGTTTACAATGTGAATATTTATTTCCTATGGATTATTTACTGTTCTACTGCTTCTGCTTGTTTTGCTTTTCATCACTAGGTGGCAATGTCTTAACAGTCAGTTACAAACACAAGGCAAAATAAAATGGTGCAGTAAGACTAGTGAGACATAAACTAAGGATTTCTGTTGCTTTATTTAGAGCTTATCACATTAAATTAGGTTTGCTTGATGAAATCTTATTTTGTGCAGCGCTTTCTGTCATTCTGTGCTTTTAATTTGGACCCTGGCAAGATGTTTATTTTACCTTGTTATATCATGGCACATTATAGGTACACAGAGTTCAGTTGATTTAGATAACAATTTCGATTTTCATTTTAACAGAGAACATTAGTAAAGCATGTGTACAAGCTGCTTTCTTAATATTTGGCTTGAATTGTTTTGTGTTATGTGAACTGTAATAAGAAAAGCAAAAAAACCTTGTAAACCTTTTAATATAAGGGGAGAAGTGCATAAACTCAACAAATGCCAAGTTGAAGAAAATAAACTCACTACATATAAATACTGTGGGTTTTTCTGCTTAAATGTAAAAATATTTTCTTTTTTAATTGCTGGCTTACACATGCATTTGTCACTTCACAAAGGAATTCCAGCCAGTAAGTCAGCTTCATGGGGGGCCCAATTTAAATGCCTCTATGCAAACACACATAGCATGGGGAATAAACAAGGGGAGTCAGAGGCATGCGCATGCCTGCAGGGCTGTGATCTTACTGGCATCACGGGACGTGGTGGGATGGCTCTTATGACTGGAGTGTGGAATGGAAAGATACAGGCTCTTTAGGAAGGACAGGCGGAGGAGACAAGGAAGGTGTGTTGCCCCCTATGTCAGTGACCAGCTGGAGTGCATGGAGCTCTGGCTGGGGATTGATGAGGAACCAACTGAGAGCCTATGGGTCAGGATTAAAGGGAGGGCGGGGACCGGTGACATTGTAGTGGGGGTCTGCTACAACCAGGAAGGCGGAGGGGATGAGGCCATCTATAGACAGATAGGAGCAGCCTCACATTCACAAGCCCTGGTCCTCATGGGAGACTTCAGCCACCCCGATATCTGTTGGAGGGACAACACAGCAGGGCATAAGCAATCCAGGAGGTTCCTGGAACACGTTGATGACAACTTCCTTCTCCAACTAACAGAGGAGCCAACGAGGAGAGGTGTTATGCTGGACCTTGTTCTCACCAACAAGGAGGGGCTGGTGGGGCATGTGAAGCTCAAGGGCAGCCTTGGCTGCAGTGACCATGAAATGGTGGAGTTCAAGATCCTTAGGGCAGCGAGGAGG
>JANHGO010003162.1:0-27863 GCA_024606505.1 Aquila spilogaster
GGCTGAAAGAGGAAGGTGGGAGAAAGAAGGAAGGGCAGAGGGGGGAGGGGAGAGAGAGAAACACATATGTGCACGCAGATGTGTGTCTGTGTGTACGTATGCTGGGGGCAGGAGGTAAAATACGCCCTGTGCTGTGCAATCCTGGAGACCAACGGCACCGTTCCTGCCGATCCGGCAGATAGCGCTGTGCCCTCTGCAGCGCCGGAGGTAAAGCCAAGCTCCTCCATTCGGAGACATTTTTCAGGCAATACAGATCCTACAGCTAGAGAAACCGTGTCACTGTTTCTGCGTTCTCCTTATCTTGCTAGCTGCATCCACTTGTCATCTGATGTTATTACTGTTAATTATTCACTTCAGAGAGCCCCCATCACAGACAAGATGCTTTACAAATGCTGGACTAAGAGCTCAGCGTAGCCTTTCTGTCCCATGATTTAATGACCGTGAGTTCTTCAGCGTCCCAACTGGTGACTGATTAAAATAATTTCTCTATGAAAACTCTCTTTAATTTATCCACAAATAGGTGATGTGCCTGCATCGCTTACACCTTCTCCCCAGTTACTGTGAAACTCTCCAGAAGTACATCAATTCTCTTAAAAAAAATGGGGGTACACACCTACATTAAAAGTCACACATGCTAACTGAATCAGCTGCAATACTTAACGCTTTGCGTGCAAGTGCAAATACTCCCCTTTCACCTCAAAGATCTGAAGTTCTGGATTTAGCAAAACCACGAAATCCCTGCAACAGAATAGCTCTTCTGTTGGTGCCTGTCAAATTCTAAAAGCATTTGGCCATAAAGGACTTAAGCGATGCACAATCTCTATCCCGGCTTTAGAACTAGATTTCTGTGACATGATAAAAGCAAGAGGGATGCAGAAATTCCTCTGCAGACTGAACCCTGGAATACAGTAGCGACTCTGCTCCACTCCACATGCTTGCCTTGCCTTCCTCCTCTCCCTCACTCCTCCTGCTTCACCTCTTACTGCCCACTTTGCCCTGCCCAGCTCCTGCCCCTCCCACAGAAGCCTTTACATTCTGCTTTGCCTCTGCCTTGCCAACTTGTGTACCATTACCTGCAAGCTTTACCTGCCCTTGTCCCCTCTCGCTGCCCAGTTGATGGGGACTTAGTCTTTGCTCCATGGTGCCTCTAAAGATCAGGTGGTTTACATTGAGCAGAGAGGACACTACACAAAAATAGACTGTATTGCATGCAGTAACCAATTACAGCAAGTCACTACTTTTAACAAGGAACTACAGACTATATAAAACACCGGCTTTGGCCAAAATTAAAAAACCCAGTGCTTTGAGAAGAATGAATCTGTAGATGTTGATATCAGGTACAGATCTAAAGATAAATAAGAAATCAAAAAAAGTCTGTGAGATTGGATAAGCTAGAAGGCACAGGGAATAATTCAATTCCACCAGGAGCCCTTGAACAGAGCATAACAAAAGCACCCTTAGCTCCGCAGCCAGCAGACAGGATAGCCGGCTACCTGAGTGATGTAATTGCTTGAACGTCACAGAGGTTGCTTATTTCAAGGTCAGCTGAAACTAGGTCATCAGCTCCAGTCTCTGTTTTGACAAGGACTAAAAATTAGTGCCAACTGCCAGCAACGTATGGAGGATGAATCGAGTTCTAGAGCATTCTTGGTCCTAAGGGTCAGGTGCCATTATCACCTGCCCACCATCAAAACTACACAAAACCAAACCCAACTTTTTGGACGGTACTTAACTTTGGAAACAGAAACGGTTTCCTTCTAGTGCTGGAGGTGGGGCTGTCCAACTCAAGAACAAGTGATGTACACTCCCCGATCACTCTCACACATGCAGAAATACAGAACGTTGGCACAATGCTTCCAGAAGGCCGTTATTATGAGTACCACTTCCTATTAAAAAAAAAAAAAAAGTATTTGTTACTACTCATACTTGAGAGAGAAGCTTGCTGTTCTGAAGAGAACTAAGTTTTATCTGCAACTTACATAACATTTTCCTTCTTGTTATTCTTATGCATACATTTGAATAATCAAAACAGGAAACCACTTAGACTATAATCTCTTTTTCTTTCATATTTGTATAGATTCGGCATCGTGGGATCCTTGTCGAGGTACAATTATCCAGCGATAGGAACTGATTTTTGATAAGGAGTCACACTGATCATATCAGACAGAGAACACTATATGAAAGAACACTATGCACATATATTCCACTTAAAGAGACGCATGTATGTTCCTCTCTATAAAAGTAGTTATGTTGGAAGCCATCTGCGTGGTCACAAATGCCCAGTAAAAATGAGGTGAAAGGCTACTTGTGTGACCCACTAAGCAGTGGCATGATCATTTCCATTCCAGTGGCGCTACACACAGCCACTAGCCCCTAACAGTACCCGAGTTACTAAATTCTGATCACTCATGCACTCAGGATGCTCACAGTACATCTAGAGCAGCTAGTTAATACTTTTGTCATGCAACGTAAACAATCCTTGATTAAAAACATTTTTGGAAGTACAGTTTTCATTCTAAAACCCCAAGACGTTTTATATTACCAAGTCTGTTTACGGGCTTTTCTGTACAGGATCAGGAGAGCAACAGCTGGGAGGCTGAGGGAAGCAGAGATCACTCTGAACCCTCACGCATAGTGAGCAAACAATGACGGCGTGTCCACTTTTTGTCAAAAGTGTCTCTGAACAAAGCCTTTTGGGGAGAGACAAAATCAACTTTTTCTATAAAATACATAAGCTTTATGCCAGAAATTTCATTACATGAAAAACCAAGCTGTGCACTATAAAACAGCCCTGACAGATGTTCTCAGTCAGCTGCACTTAAACGTACTCCATTTGCCTGGCAAGGATTATGTTCTCATCTCCTGCATATAACTGTTCTCCCTCTGCAGCTACTCCAAGCTCCTGGACAGCCACAGTGCAAGGTGCTCAGTGGGGTTTGGATTGCTCACTACAGAGGGCAACTCCCCGTGCTTTGACAATAGTCTTTCCTCCTCCTACACCCATCCTGATGTAAACCATACACGGCATGACATTTCCTAACAAAGGAGATGTTTGTTCTATAAATAGTTTTTTTCTCACATACTACAGACATTACCACCCTTTCCCAGCATCTAAGAGCAACAACACACAAATAAGTATCAACACTGGTTGTTTCTCTAACAAATGAAGAAATAAAGCACATCAGTGCAATGTACTGAAGGCACAAGCACGAAGCTATTTCTGAGGCAGAAATGAAATTTCACACATCCTCAACAAAAGCTGGAAGCTTATTTCAATTTAGAAAGAAACGTGCTTTCTCTAAAATGCCAGGGTGCTCCTAAATTGTAACAGAGCGTTAAGCATGATTTTCTTTGCCCAACTACTGTAGGGTCTGTAAATGTAGAATTTGAAAGACAATATAGACAAGTAGGGTCAGTTCTGCACCTACTTCTGATTTCAGTGGGTGCTGCATACATGTCCATCCATAAACCAATAAAGTCTTTTAACATCTGAACCCACGAGGTGTCAAATCCTTCCTCCCATGAGGAAGAGTGGAAACAGAGGTAGATCAAGGTGGAGTGATTTGCTCAAGGCCACGGATTAAACCTGGGGTTGAGGTGAGGGCCCTTAACTTCCTGTTTCCTGTTTTAATGACCAGGTTACAGAGCCTCCGCCCCATCACTGACCCCCATACCTTCATTGCTGTCCCATGATCGCACGTGGGCTTGTTTAGCAACAGCAGTCTTTCTCCTTCCCTTATGCATCTTGCTCAGCAAAACCTTCTCACCTCATTTCCCTTTCTTGGCAAAGCTTTACAGTCTCTTCTTTTCCCCATCTTGTGTCACGCTCTTGGAACATATGGGTGCCAACACGCAACCAGGAAGCGCTTTAGTACTTTAAAGTACTGCAAGCCTTTGCCTTTATCTTTTTAACTTCAGATGGTCCTTCACTGACTGAAATCCAGTTAAAAAAAAAAAATCACCTTTCCTCTTGGTGATGTCTCAGAATGAAATGCTTCATGTTTTTTTCTTCCTCTTCCCATACTTGTTTCCTTCTTAGGGCATTAAGTCATTTGCATTTAATGATTTGCAATTATTAATTATGCAAATAGCTCCAGTTCTCTAGAAACTGACTCCATGTTCTTCTAATTTACTGTTTTCTGGTGAAAATAGTCATCAGCCAGCTTGATAGACATCCCTTACCCGACACTCAAAACAAGCATGAAACGGAGCAACACTGAACACAGGTCTGGGAATCCATGGCACAATTCCAAACGCAGGCTTAGATTGATAGGGAAGATCTAATGCAGTCAGGAACATTTCCAGCAGCATATAGATTTTCTTGTGTGTTATTTTAGTCTCAAAGCCAAAACACTGGCTTGGAAGGTTCAAGTCTTCTGATTACATTTGGAAAATACAACACAGACAAACGCCCCACTGCGAGACAGAGCCATCTCCTTGACTTGTTCTAGTTTTGATCTGAGTATTGGCATTGTCACCAAAGGGATCTACTTACGCTAAGAGTAGCGGCATTTCCTAGTCACATGGAAACACAATCACAGAAAATGAAAGAGCTTACACTTCGAAGAGCCCGCACAGTCTCAGACAGCAACCTTCTCTGGCCCAGTCTACTCGAGCAGAACCCCGGCTTAGCAATGGAAAGCACTACCTGCCATTTATCAGAGCAGGCAGAAAAGCTCATCAGCTGCATGTTAAGACTGTCAGTTGCTAATTTCTTATTTCCAGCTGCTTTAAAATTATTTTTTAAAACACTTTGTTAAAAAAATAATAAAAATTTATGCTGTCTCCCCCAATGTAATTATTAAGAATTTGAAAAAACATCAGTCAGTTTTGATTCCACCAACTAGTATCTCACAGGGTGTCTCTACATTCCCAAAAAATCTCCCTGAAAACCAAACTGCAAATTCTTTTCAGCTCAGAATGTAATCAAATGGTAGTATCATCAGATATGCATGTGCTAAACTGCATCAAAGTGCTGAGCAGCAGCCGAGAGAAAACTTCAGAGAGAAAAATCAGAAGACAGTACAAGGCATCAGTAAAGCAGGTTGTAGGAGAAGATAGCACAATTATTGGACCACAAAAAGCAGCTGGATGCATTAAATAGCAGACCCCAATACTCACCTCAGCAACGAGAAAGGAATCTTGGGAAAGGAGATGTTTTGCCACCTGTGTCCTGCTCTAATGAGGCCAACCCAGTCTTGGTTTCGACTGGAATTTCCTACTGCAACCAGAACAAAGCTTCCCAGCCCTTGCCTGAAGCGGTCTAGAGTGCAGTTCGCATGGGATAGAGGTTCTTGTTTTTTGGTGCAGTTCTCAGAAGTGGGAAGGAAGCAGCATTCCTACAATCCTTACTCCCATTACCAGCTGGCTGCTACTAAGCATTTTATCACCCACCTATCTCACGTGGCTTAGAATACTTTCCATAAGGAGGCCGGAAAGTACAAACTGACAAACAATACTAAAATAGGGTGCGCAGTCCTGATAAGCATTAAGATAGAGATGGCAGAAAACTTGCTGTCAGTTAGGACCTCAGATATATAAACTACATATGCTCTGGTTCAGTGTAAATGTTTAACCCTTTTCATACCTTCAATTCTGCAGGGAAATTAATAACTTGCTTTTTCTGCCAGCAAATTCTCAAGAGGCATCCTGATAACCCTCCCCAGTCCATCATTTGATTCTCTTTCCCTCCAAAGTTCTTCAAAGCCACCCTTACCATCCCTGTTTAGCCACTCAATTTTCCCATTCCCCAAATCCCCCGCTTGCAGGCAGGTTTTGTCCACGTCCTGAACTTGCAACTAACCTCTTTACCCTTGGGGCGTAACAAGCTGCTCAACCCACCATTTTGTTCAGACCTAGGCATGTTGTTCAGAATCAGCAGGAGACAAATGAGTTGTATAGGAACTATATATGTAGGTATGACAAGATTTATGGCACCGAGAGAGTCACCAGACTATGGAGCACGCACCCACAGGATCACAGGAGATTTCTGTAAGGCAGCAGAGTATTCACAGGGAAGCAAACACCTCAGAACTGGGATGGGTTTCCGGGAGCAAGGGAGGCGAGACACCGAGGAGCACATGTCAAAGAATCAGGCAGGGAGTTCGAAAATTATGAGGTAGCATGATGGTTTGGGACATACTCCAAGGCAGCGTCCTGACATGCCCTGTGTTACAGAAGTCTCTGCTGGAATCAATGCCCAAATCTTATCTCCTTTCACTCCTCAGGAAATAGTCTCAGAAAAAATACAGCGCACATTTTAAGAGGGAATCAGCAATAGAGTAATGAATAAAGACTGTTTGCTGCCATGGCCCTGAGCACAGTCTGAACCTCGGTTCGGGTGCTGGGAGTCCTGACAAGCCTCAGGGAAGGAATTATGCCATTTAGTCTTCCCAGACATGCACAGACTAGGAGGCCAAGCTTTGCTGTTTATCAGCTTAGAATGCAAAAACGAAAAGTAGGTCAGCAAGCATGACATCTCAAAAATGAAGAAAACTATCTTCCAGTCTCTTGTTCCAGGACAGTTTTGATCATGTATGTAGGCATGAGCAGAGCTGATTTTTAGAATAAAAAAACAGAGAAACTGCTTGAGCCCAGCCCAAGGCTGTAGTGGACTCTCCCAGCCTAAGTCAAACAGCAGTGCAAGTGTTTCAGCGGTCGGGAACGAAGAGAAAGATGTTCACGCCTAAGTTCCTGGGGGCCCCAGGCAGAGGCACATTACCAGCTCTGGGTGCTATAACTGCATCAAAAATCAACCCAATGTACAGCAAAGCACTGATTATAACATCAGATTTAGCACAGGCACACACAGCTTTAAGCTATTCTTCCTGAGTGTCCTACATAACAAACCCAAACAAATTAAGGAATGAGTAATGAAAAGGTAGGAGGTGGCAAGGCTTGTTTTGGTTCAGGAAAGGATTCCCATCCCTTGCTTGGAATCTAAATTAGATTCAATTTAGATTACAGTGAGGCAAGGCCAAATTCCCTTGATGAATGAGTTGCTGCAGTAGATCACTTGTATTTTGCAGCCATTCTTCAATAAATGTATTTTTCATCTTCAGCTTCAACTTTTGTTTCTGATCTTGTCAGCTTCATGCCATGCCCTCCCCTGTTCCTCTGGGTTAGGATATCCCTTATTATCTCTCTCGGTAAGGAAAGAACTCATTTGTTGTCTAGTAGAGAGAGAATGTGTTCTTGGCCTGATAAGTGGATTATCTCCATAAACATGCTTTCTAATGCAACAACACCCCACACTCTCACAAAACCAAAGGAATTAAATCGCAACCAATGATGTGACGTCCCAAAGTGAAAGCTCCTTCTCCTGCCCAATATGCTAGTATTACAGCCAGGTTTTTTCTTAAAGGAAAAATCCAGGAAAAATGGATCTCATGCTTACTATGACTGCAAAAGGATCTCTGTCCACCTAATAGACTCTGTATGGTCACAGCACTCACATGTCCAAGGCAGATATACAAGCAACACGTTTTACACAGCCAGTACTTCCACGGTTTTCACAATCAAATCACACGATGGGCAGTTTCAAAGATTCAGAACCTACCTTCAGATTGTAAATAACTACTGCTAGACCAATATATATTGCATTAAATGAACAGAGCACTTTACAAAGCAAAGCCTCCAGCTAAAGAGTGTTTAATAGGCTAGAAATATGGAAAGAGCAACGACATCAGGAGTGCAGTACAGAGAACGCCAAAGGGATGGGAACAGTGCCAGCCGCAGTGGAAGCGGAGCCTATCTACCCCCAGCAACTGGGCAATGTTTAGCCGTTATCCGGTTGGCTTGCTGCAGTCTAGGCTTGTGATTTTTACTCTCCTGATGCTCTCCATCCCACAGATCATCATTTGAGATATCAGTAATATCAGGTAAGATGTTCAGTCCCTGCTCTCTCCCTCTCAGGAGAAATCAAGAATGTATAGCAACTTAAAATAGATACTCAGTTCCTCACTGGACTGAAACTCTTTAGCCTCTAACTCATCTCCGTGAGGAAGACAAGCATATGTAAGTCGCATGTTTATCCAGAACAATATAACTGATAGACCTTTACGTGCCACCTGCTTCAACAGAAAAGGGATTAATTCATTTCATACTTCTCAAGTACTGATTTACAACTTTCTCTTCCTGGGTAGTAGGGCTTGCGTAAATCAAAAGGCCATCACTGACACATCCTGCAGGAGGCTGGAGTGCTGAAAAGCATCTCTGTGACTTAAAAGCACTACCTACAGCAAAGCTAATGGGAATTGGGTTGCTTCACCCAGAAACTCTGGACACACGCCTGGCTTTCCTCTCTCATACACTGAACGTTTTAGCAGTGCTGCTCCAACATATGCCGAAGGGGAACTGGCCTTCAGAATTTTTAACTGGCAAACAGTATGTCCAAATATTGGGTAAGGCAAATAATTTCCAGCTGGCAAACTAGATGTTATACTAGATTAAAGTTTTTTTTGCAATGTGCACAATCATACAGCAAGTTGTCATGGAAGCACGTGAGGCAGCTGATAGCAAACAGGGATGTGTCCAAAGACAGTATTTTTGTCAGAAGGAATGGGAAATGGGTACTGACCAGCAGCACCTTCAAGCCACCATGAGAGAGAAACTTTTCTTGTTGGTGTACTAGGTTTCATAGAGCCCATGGAGAAAGACAAAAACTGACAGGGCAATTCAGAGCAGGAGACTGAGTCCAGTAGGTCAAATCTCTGCTTAGAGGGAAAACCTACAGTGGCTAAGGCTCCTAATTTTAATTCCACAGTCAAGTGACTAAGGCAGCCGAGATGATTTGGGGGGAGAGGGCATAAGCAAGGAACTTACCTGGGGGTAGTATATATTTCTGATGTGCTTTCAGTTTCCTCTGATGGATCAAAATTAAACTCCTTTATTTCATTGGTCCAGCTTCCTTTGCAAGTATTCTAATTTTTGCCTCTTCCTTAGAGAACCCAATTTCACAACGGGCATCTGCAAAAATACTAAGCTTTCATTTTTAGTGCTTACGTTTTGCTTAAACATGCTATCTTTGGCAGAATCAGTCCATTAATCATTCTGGTGAGAAGGAACTACTTTTCAGAGTACAAGACAATTCCCACAGGACTGGTAATTTATTAAAACTGATTTTCTTTATGATGCTATTTTCCCCTTCTGAACTTTGGTGGCCTTTACAAAACTGTTTCACTATTGTATTTTAGTCTTTGCTTCCTACTAGCATAGCGTATAATTCCTCCCTTCTGATGTTTGGTTTCACATGCATTCACTTTGTGATAAAATGATACTCACTTTGCAGTATCACTTCAGCAGCTGAATAATACACTTTATGGCGATACTGCAAGACAGTAATATTTGAATACAATGCTGATTTTGTGCAACAACCCAATAAAAATAGACATTGTTTCAAGGAGCTGCTCTCTTGAACGGATGCTCAGAAACTTCTGAAATTATTAATCTTAAAATACATTATGTTAGAGTAAGCTATTGCCAAATGATGCAGTAGCTTAAACTCCTACACGCTATGAATACAAAGCCCCGTTTTGCCAAGCGGTGTACATTTTCAGGGTTCTGAAATATCTAAAAAGGAAGTATTATCACGTGCATGTGAAATATCAAAGTATCCGACTTCACTGCCAAGGAAGAGAATACTAATTAATGTATTTTAAGTTGCCATGATTACAGTTTCCATAGGAGAGAGGAAGAATACACGTTTTGGAACTTTTCTAGTCATCCTGAATACATTATCTGTGTATACTGTGCTGCCTGCCCAAATTGCACTACAATTTAAAACAATTAAAGCGAAAAGACAAAGATGGAGTTTACTATTGCTAAAAAGCACATGGCTAGCGTCCAATAAAACCCCGAGCCAGTAACTAAACTACACACAATCCCAAATTTAAATTCACATCGACACCAAGAAGGATGAAAACTTCCAAGTAAAGTTAACATTATGGCGCTAAGCGCAGTAAATCTCATCACACAACGGCTCACACTAAATAAACCAGAGTGTGGCTGTTTCCATGGCTTTTAGGGCACCTCGTGGAATCAAAATCCCAAAATGCTGCACATTCCTTCACTAACAGCTCTCTAAGCTCAGATGGTTTCATAGCCCATCTACACATTTGAAGAGAAATAAGCCCGTCTAGTCAGAACCAAACTGTAAAAACCATATTTGATTCAATCCTTTCTTTTACATTCATATCAAGTGCCTAACTGCCTAATTAGCTGAGAGGGCAAGCTGTACAGGCAGGCTGGAAGCCAACCTATTTATCATTTGCATTTAAGCAATGCTTTCGTATTTGCAAAGCGCTATGCAAATACCAATTACTGCCATGATGCAGCAGAGCTTATTAACACAAGCACAGTGCTGATGTGATTATGCTGCTTCCAGCTCTGGAGTTAGCTCATTTGCCAGCAGTCCAGCGATCTCTGCCCTGCCTGCCTCCTGTTACAGGGTATAGTTATGCTCTGACACCCCCATCTCCCTCACACTGTCCTGGAAAGTGCCTGGAATAAGAGTACCACAATAAATCAAAATTGACTTCCAAAGCATGAAGCTCAGGTTCAACAGTTCGCATGCCCGGGATACTTGTGCTGCAAGGACAGCTCTGCAGGCAGGCCACACGGCAGCAAGGAAGAAGTAATAAAGCTCATTTGACAGGATGTCCCAGTTATCCCCTGCTTTGTCCATCTTTTCACAGGCTTATCAAGAACATAAGCATATGTTGCACTTCACAGTCCTTTGCTTTATTAAATTCAGAGCATCTCCTGTAACTGTGTTCTATTTTGGCTCATTTGCTTGCTTGCGCTAAAATTGTGCTTACCTGCTTGTAATTCACGACAGACCTCAGTCACCACCTACTTACTCATCACAAAACTTTGGATAAGCGAACACGGACTTGGTGACATAGGGAGCCTTTCGTTCATAGTTAGCTTTTTTGCACATCATCTCACCCCCAGACATGTTGAAAATTGACTCTTAAAGCAAAACTTGATGGGACTTGCAAGATCCTCTTTTGGTAAAAAATCAGCATTAACAGCAAATATTTCTCCGTGGCAAATCCATGTAACTGACTGAAGCTCAACTCCTAGCAAAATGTGTTAAAAGGGAGCCCAAGGACTATGCACACTCACATCTGTGACTAGTTCAGACATATCTGTACACAAAAGCCAAATCCAAGCAGTGCAAGCTTAGGAAATGCTTGTTTTAATATTTAAACCATGTCATCTGGACTCATCTATATGCATTTGTTCCTAAGGACAGAATTAATCTCCCCTAAAAGCTAGGTATTTCATCTGAAGTATTATTCAACGCTGCTCCTTTATTCAGGCAGAGAACAGCATGCCTCTACAGGGTAATTATTATCTCGTATACGCCTAACACAAATGAGACGAACTGCTGTCTGGAGGTGCTTCTTTCTTCCTTTTGGCTATAAAGACAACCCGAGTGACTAGTGTAGCCTCAGAGTTAAATTAGATGAGCTGTATCCCATCCCAGGCAATTTTGTACTACGAGATCTTATTACGTTTTGCAGCTATCAAGGAAATTATATATTGGGGAAGGGAAACACACACGAATCAAGTGAGCAGAAAACTCAGGTCTCATCCTTTCAATGGGACCCTACTACTGCTATTGATTTTACTATGGAAGCATTCCGATTGTGGGGACTGCCAGCTGTAAAAGCCCCGATACTCCCAGCAATCAGTGGTCCTCTCTACTCCACATAATAATGCTGTGAGTCCACCCTATTCCATCAGTGCTTGAGGTGGCAGCCAGAAAACAGACTAGGCAAAAACACTTAGCAGGGGGCTGTGACACCATACCAAGTTGACACGATACTCAGCTAGGACCCCAGATTCACTGGTTAATCTTGTACAAGTCACTGCCTCTCCATGACTCAGTTTCTCCATCTGTAAAGTGGAGGTGATGCTCCTGACCTCCTTGGCCAATTATTAGTAGATCTACTGATGAAAAATTTCAACCCTAGCACATAGGTGTTACTACTCACTAACTAGGGGCATTTTACAAATGCTCTTAAGTATGATACTAAAAAGACCCAGCCCTGAGACCTTCCTCAAGCTAAGCACAGCAAAAACAGATACCACAGACACAACTTATAAAACTTATAGAGGAAACAGGGAAAAATATACAGGGAAAAATCTATACTCAACTAACATTTTCTATTTGAGATAACATTTCAGAACTGTTAAATACAAATGCCTCACTAAAAAAAGACTACAAAACACTTAAGTGCATCTAGCGTCTAACAAAACTTTGCATTCTTTGTGGATAGAATAGCTTTTCAAAACATTAACCATGCTATCCCGAGCCACTTCCAAAGTCAAACAGACTGTGAAAACGAGTGAATTCATTGCTAGCCAAGCCCCAATCCTATAACTTCCTATATTTCTTTCTTAACTGATTTTATTCTAATTTGCATTGAACGAGCGGTTGGACTGGTTCTCAGCAGCAGTCAAACAATATCCAGTGTAAATCAAAGTCAAGGGCATTTTCCCAAGAGGAAAGTAGGTGAAAGGTAAGGCTGGATTTTCCTACAGCATTAACTGCCCCAAGACTGAAAGCGCAAGGTGAAACTCTGCCCACGTACAGGGACACGCTCAGCGTTGGTGTATGGGGAGGTGACGGCAACGGTGCAGGCAGAGGCAGAGTGCCTCACTCAGGCCAGCTTCGTGGAAGGCTCTGAAGAGAGCGCAAAGGCTCCTTCCTCTCTTTACGGCCATTGCTCCCTTCAAGGCCACCACTCCACACGTACAGACCTACAGCACGTAAAACTTCCTCTTTCTCTAGACGGAGCTAAGTGGCAGGGAATTTTTTCATCGAGATTTTCTGTATCACAACAGAAGCGCAAGTAACTTACGTTAGCAGTGCGCAACCAAAATAGCTGGCCTTTTAGAAACTGGTGAGAATTGGCACTGAATTTCTTACGCTTGTCACGCAAAGGCCCTACATCACGGCACCGGCACTTTCTCTAGTTCTGCACTTTACCTTTCAAGTTGCTCATCTCCCACCTGCAACACCTCAGACTGCCTGTGTGACCCTGAAGTCAGACACTGGGTTACACGTACAAAGGATGCTGTGGGACCAAAGCAGAGGCACTGGTGGTAAGGGCACGGAGACTTGGCCAAGCCCCTTCACGTGACTTTGACAAATATGAAACAAGTTTTTCTTGACCCTAAATATTTTCCGTACAAGGCTGAGTGCAAGGTCTGTACGGGTAAGATTTCACACTGCTCTGGGCTGCGTACAAACCCATGTGATTTTCAAATTCCACAGGTAAAATGCTGTTTGCAACTTCATATCACAGCTCAAGCATCCCAGTTGTGTAACACCCTGAACTATTTCAAGACCATTTTCTCTCTCTCACCCCAGAAAGCCTTCTCTGAATTTTACTCAAGGACACAAACATGACCATTATTGGTAGAGGACAGAGTTTCAGAAGGAAATACAAATGAAAAACAAAATACATACAGATTATCTGAAATATCTCAGAAGGTATGACGAATTGAGTAGAGAATGCTCTCCCTCCCTCCCCACCTTTTAAAGCAGCCAACAGAATTCCACCACAACGATATTGCATGTAAGTGAAATAAAAGAAAAATGGAGGAAGAGGGGGACACAGCATTCTCTATTAAACGCTTCAACAGATGTTTACCACCTTGCCTGCTCTGGTAGAAGCTCTATACAATCCACCCACTTTTCTGGGAATGCAAAAACACAAAGGCAAAATGAAAAAATAGTTTAAAACCAGTCATTTTTAAACATGGTTTACTCTTTTCGTCCACTAAGACACTGAAGCCCACAGTTTTCAATATCCTTTTCAACTGTTGGCCATTTAAACTTCTCTTCCTGCCTGCAAATCTGCTAGCATTGTTACAGATGGGAATACCAAACAGAGAGGTCAATCTGTATCAGAGCAATGGTTGCTGGCTGTCAGCTCTTGTAAGCCATGAGCCATCACTTTGTCAGTCTCAGCCTTCGGCTTTGCAAGCTGTGACTAAAGATCCTGACTTGCTCTGCTAGCAGCTGTTGCAAGCTGTGAGCCAGCATCTTGGCATTCTCAGCTGAAACACTCACCACTTCTGTGCTCACAAACTGTCATTTTCAGTTAGCAGAACTCTCGGGTGACATGGCAGCAATGCAAGGACATCACAAGGTAAAAAAAAAGGATCATCTGTTTGAACGACCCACATTCAACCAACTGACTCATTTTTAATCACTTTCCAATAGAGGTCATCCAGACAGTAAACATCTGGCTGTGGCACCTCAGCCATCTTCCAATGAGAATTATCTTGCCAGTCAACATCTTGTCCCGTTGTATCAGTTATCAATTACTTGTGCAGTCACATTAGTGCAATGACCTGCTTTTCATCTTAAAAAAAAAAAAACCACCCGAAAGCCATAGGACCAAAATTTTCTAAGCAAAAGGGCATCCTTGCCAAATAACACTTACTTTGTTTCCACATGAAATTAGGAAACAATTCTTGCCCATTCAAAGTGACTTTTGACAAATAATGGAGAACACCCTTCCAGAGGCTGTATATGGAAACCTTTGGTGACCACAGACTGCTGTTTCTAGAGAGCATTACTTACAAACATATAGTATACATACCATGTATTTTACAAGCGAGTCTACTCCAAAGCTTCCTTGCCTACATTTGCATAGGTGCTTTGGGGTAAACATACCTCTACATTACTATCCATTTTCTCTTCCCATGTGTCCAGCTTTAGCTACACGTCGGCCCATACTCGCATCCCTCTTTTAACTGTCCCTTTTTCATCCCATCTTCATCCTGAAGAGTTAGCTTGCCTCTGCCACTTGACAGGCTGTTGTATCTGTCAGGAATGAGGTTGGGTGTGTTGTTCTAGAGGAATAGATTCAGACTGCAAACTACAGGTGGGCTCTGCAAGTTTAGATGCAAGGTTTGGCACATTAACAAGCACATCAGATAACATTTTAAAAAGAAAAATATATTGTTTTGCCTGAGAATGATGAAAGTATCAAGACAGCAGGTTTTTGAAAGAAAGACTAGAATTTACAAATTCCTATAAATCATTTATGACTGCAAATGAAATGTTGAAAATATCACCACGTTCGAAGAAGAAAGTTATACTGTGTATCCACACCAACTTCCAGACCTTTGCACAGCCCCAGGAAGTTGCAAAGAGGAAGAAGATCAATTTTCCCTACTGTTTTTATACCACATTCAATATGAATTCAGTAATGGTTCATATTAATAGCACTAGGAAGCAGGAAGATAAAATATCAAGAAGGATAAGAAAGTCCTAGATACTGTGACTCACTTGTGGCTTCTATCTTCTTTCTCAGAGACAGAAAATTTCAACAGAAAATTGCTTTTAAGTACTATCCCCTCACCCCCCTCATCCCCTCACTTTCACAAGAAACGTGCAATTTTTACTACTTATCTTCTTGAACTTTCTTTAGGCAGGGAGCAGCTAGCACAGCAGTTGATAGTATGCTCTGACAGACACACTTCTGTAGCTCGCTACTTCAAGTAACCCAGGATTACTTTAGATATATGAGAGACAAACACAGCTTCTTGATGACCCATGTTAAAATGTTTTGAATGAGCAGTTCTCCATATCAGAAAGTGACAGAACACAAATGACTGTACTGTTGTAGAAATCTAAGTAGAAACTCTGTAAACATGGACCAGAGATGAAAAGACCAGTCACTTCCCCACGCCTAACTAGCTCTTCTTCAGATGATGTGAAGAAATAAATGATATATTGAAATATATATATGAAATGATACATTTCATCTGTGCTATCTCTTTGTGGATATACAAAACTCACCTCAGCAGTATATTAGCTTCAAAAGGGTGAGGGTAGGCCAAATCCTGTTGTAAAATTGAGATAAAACTTTCCCTGAAACAGACCACAGCTGTGGTGGCTGTGCCAAGTCCCTAGGGATATCAAGTCAGCATAGTATTTATAGTGAGGCACACTATAGTTCACTATTTAAAATGCCATCTTAAAAGCTGGGAATTAAGCCTATTGCTCCTCACAATTTCCTACTCATCTTTGATTAACAAGAAAGGAAAATTAGAAAAAAAGCACAGAAATATACCTTTCCATGAACTCTGTACAGTACTATGTAAAACAGAATGTGCAATTCCCCATCACAGGAAGATGAATGCTGTAGGCGCTCAGACAAGGAGAGGTTTACAACCAATGTCTAAATTATCAGCGTCAAAATACCACCTAAGCTTTTGTTTTAATTTGGCTCCTGAGAGCTCTATACAAGTTCATCACTTATGGCCTGTGAATTGCAGTTTAACATCTTTGGGTTAAATTAAGAAGGAAAAATAGGTAAGACTTAGCACTAGCTTTTCCCTCTGCTGAGAGAGGAGTTTCTCCTCCCCACTGAATAAGGAAACAAGGAATCCTCAAAACTTCCTACCTTTGCTAATGGATGGACCCAGAGTACATTCTCAGCCCCTTGTACTTGCCTTCCTAACAGGTTACCTGCTACTGGCAATAGCTGGCTGCAAAGCCGTGTTTTAAAGGCTACTTAAAGGACAAGGAAATCACACAGCTTATGTACATACCTGCCAGTACATGCCTAGCTCATCCGCAGTTCTATCCCACCTTTGAAAGATGATTTCAGCACCACAAAACTACCAATTGAAGTTCAGGTTTTGTTTTACTCTCGGCCTTGAAGGAAAAAAACCCAAAACACTTCTCTGTCACTGGAGGCAGGCCTGTGCTAGGACACCAGGACAGACACACACTCTGTTCTCTGGAATCTTATTTTTGCTGGTGTGAAAGCAATGAATGAACAAGGAAAGTGCTGAGCACAGAGGCTGCTGTGCTCCCTCTGCTGGGCTCTCCCCGAGGAAAGACAGCAAGCCTGCACCATGCCTTGTAAAAGCAAATTTAAGTATAGACCTACCACCCACTCCTGTGTCTTCAGGTACTTCTAAAGCTGCATGCTGCCATTTTTGCTAATGCAGGCCCCACTTCATACAAGACAGGAGGCCTATAAATAACACAGCAAAGTTCAACAGGCAAATTGCAGGCAAATGCATTATGTTCTCCTTACTCCAAAAGCCCTTACAAAAATTTACACCTTTGCTCCACAACCTGAATGAATTGGAGAATCCAAGCACACGTATCAGCAACCTGCAGTCTTCACGCACTACAAGTTAAGAAATGTGGTCTCTGTGTGTTAAATAACAGCAAAGCATTCTCCTGGCTGTCTTTTTACAGGCCTTGCATACAGACATAGGAACTTAGAATAGGATTCAGAAGGGGCACATTATTTTTCTAGACTGATATTAAGAAATCAGAACAATATTCATTCATGTTACCTTCTAAACAGGGCTCAGCTATAGATGTTGAGACACACTGGAAACACATGTGACAATTACAGCTCTCTGGCACAGACTCAAGTATATTCCTCTCTATACACGCCGTGTCTTGCCAAACCAAGGCACAAGTGCTTCACTTGTGGGCAGGATTCAGTTGTGTACAAGCACTTGTCCAGAACTGCAGCTTATCTTTACCTTGTAAGTCACAGGAAAACAATCTGTCCAGTGGACAAAATTAATGAAATTTCTGCCACAGAACTTTTTAACCATCAATTTTGCACTTTGAACTTGGCAGCTCAATACACATTGTTTGTCAGCAGTGAACCCGGCTCAATACTTTGTAAATATTAAGCTATGTTACTGTCTATAGGGCTTTCCCAGTTTAATTAATTTGCTACAAAACATACCCCTAAGAAGACACATGCGTCAGTGTAAATATTGCATGTAAACCAAGGTGTATGGGGTACTTTGTTGCCAAACACTTTCTAATTTGCATTTCTAACATTTCTCCCCAGGCAATAGTAGCCATGATTTATAGAAGACAAACGCAAGAACTGCCCAAATGACCCAGCTAACATTCTAAATCACAAACCATAACTAAAAAGTACAGGTAGTTGTTTTTACAAATCTGTGAATAGCAGGATATAATGATACACATTCCTGTTTTCCATCTACCAGCTATTCCTTGCCACTGGATTAGAAATCTCAGTTCTCAGTTAAAAACTGTAAATGAACAAGATAAGGTACGCCAGCCCTGTTTTCACATTTTGCAGCCCACTGTCTCTACCAACAGATCTGATGGACAATGCAACTGCGTTCCTGGAAGGCATTTCCCTATTTCCAAGTCCATGTTTCCTTTCACATATCCCCCCACTTCCAGCCTCAGCAGTCTAGTTTCATGTCGAGTACGCTCACTGTACCTCTTGATCGTCTTGCTCTAGTATCCTTTCCAGCAACAGAAAGTAATGGGTAACACGTGACACAGGCAGATTCACTGGATACATACAGTCAATATATTACTGCTCTTGCATATGACACATAGTGTGAAATCTCCAATACTTATATACATACAAAAAGGTTTAAATTCAAGCCCCAGGACACAACGCAGTTCTCAATACAACCAAGAGCAGAAACTGAACGTGAAACCTTTCCAGATACACTTCTGTATCTTGCATACCATTCTAAGATTAAAGAATGTCACGGAAAAAGACCAATACACATAAAATGAGAAGTGGAAACAGCTTCGCTTTTTAATATAGGGGTAGTTTAAGAGCTATGATACTTGAATCGCTCAAAATCTGTCTGTGATTTGAACATGAATTTATTCGTGCTCCTGTTGAAGTAGTAAAGGATGTTTCTTGGTTGTCTCCCCTACAGTAAGAGCTTATACATATGGCTTGAAACGCTCAACATTAGTTATCTCCTTTAACATGTTGTATCTCTCACCACAATTTGAGTCATCTGCTAGTGACTCTGGTACCTCACAGCACCTCAAATGATGCAATTTGAAGCTCACGAATTATATAATGTAGAAGACCAACTGCTGAAATGCTATATTGTTCAGTGAGACCAGTTCTGTCAGACAGATGAAAGATGGTCTTCCCCCCAATAATGTTAAAGTTTAGAAAAATCTTTCACCACATTTGACTTAGTTTTTTGGATGTTCAGCTAAGTGCTTTTGCTGAAAATGCACCAGGAATTGAAGGTTAGAAACACAACAAATGCAATGCAAGAATTGAAAGTGAAGTCCAAGCTAACAGGGCAGGAATCTGACTTTTAGGGACCCTAGGCAGGCAAACAGAACATCATGTAAACGGGCAAGACAAAATGTGCACAGACTTCCTCTACCCCACTGTACGTTGCCCCACAACAGCTAGAAATCGTAAGGGGAGTTGAGTGCTGGAAAGTCTCTGAAGGAAACTCTTTGCTTCCAGCAAGATGAGTAATACACCTGTTCCCTAGTTGTGAGCAAACACTACAAAGGAATAATTAGAAACTATCTGACCTGAAACCCACATGCCCATTACTGTGGTATTTTTCCACCTACTACAGGTGAAACAGAAGATGGGCTGGACCTGGAAGGGGAGGGGTGGAGTAGCAGCACAAGATGCTGATTTATAAAGCACTAGCAAACAGTCCTCTTTCTCCACAGGCTTTGGACAACAAACTCATCCTGCCTGAAGGATGCCGAAGTGCAAGCAGGGTTCCAGCTAATGTCTGCTTGCCAGCCGAGAGGGAACTACGTCTGTGAGCTTTGGCACTCCAACAGCCAAAACTGCTCTGAGCCACTTCATTCTCCAGTTGGGCTTTTGCTTTTTGTCCAGAGACTTTAGCTTGGCTGTTTCACTCCATCAGGAAAAGAATAAACTCACCAAGATGGTAAAGGTGAGTACACCGTTCGTGGAATTGCTGATGTACGTGTTTCTTCTTAAGATCAAGCATTAATTTAAGTTTTAATATGCATATATAGATTATAAATACGAGCTAAGTGAAAAATGGAACTAATACTAGACACTGTTGGGCATCCAGTGTAATCACTAAAATTTTCACTATGTAGATAGGTACGCACCTCTAATCCTAAAAAGTAAAGAGATCAGGTTGGATAGGGAAGACTTCTAGGACTGGCCAGCTTCATAATCAACACTTTCATGAACACTATGCCTTTTGCAAATACCAAAATCTGAGATTTTATGAAAATTTGCAGGTTAAAGGGTAAACATAGATGATCATAGAAGTGACCAATAGATTTTACTAACTTCATTAATTTTCTTCATTATTCTCCTCCATCTGCTAAGTTCTCACAACAGATAGCAGTTTTCTTTCTCTCCTTGTCTCTCTACTTTTTGGGGATTTGAAAAGCTGAACAGATTTTTGGGTGGGATAGTTAAAGACAGGAGGAGGAGGAGAAGGAGGGAAGTGAAGGAAAAATCCCAATAAACCAGATTGTGCATCTTTGGCAAGGTAGAAAAAAATAGAACTTCTTGTAACAGACATGTCTTTTATCTGGGATATGTATCACCAAGGAAATTCAAGTGCTTTAGGAAAAGGATTTCAGACTTTTAGCTCCCCCCAAACTACTCGCCAGCTCTTAGCTTTTCCCTTCGTCAAGATACAATGTCAAGACTTCAACATTCCTCTAATTAAAGGGCATCTGAGGATAAGATGCCACTTTGGAGTTCAGAAAAGTATTAAGTAATAAAATGTCCCAATCCTTTTTTTTTTTTTTTTTTTCCTTTTTTTTTTCCCCTTGTTTCCATTACTTGAGCTCTCTGGTTTAGTCTGTATGTAATTAAGATCTCTACTCTCAACTCATCTGAAATATTACCTCTGCAGGAGGCCAAACACTGACAAATGCCCTGCAGAGCATGTATGTACTCATCAGACAGACAGCAGCAGCAGCCAACAAGTTCATCTGGCCCACTAGTAAAGCACACCATCAGATAAGATCCAGTATGACTCTCATAAAGCTCTGATGGTTAATCTGTAAGGAAGCCTGTGAAATGGGGTCAACCAATAGCTCTTCCAAGGCATGGCACGTAGTTTACAAGATAATTAGTATCTGGAACGTTATGATTATAGAAGCTGGTAAATTAGCAACACAGGAAGTTTGCCCTTCAGACTACAGTATTAACTTAAAGTTAGGAAACAGCAGAACCCCCAAGTTATCAATAAAAGCAAAACATTGTCGGAGGTTTGGCAGCTTCCCTACATTAACAGTTTCCTGTACCTGACACTAGACAGGCAAAAAAGAGTGAAGAGTTTGCTAACTCCCTGCCAGTTCTGAGCTCTATGTGGAAAGACAGACTTGCTTCTCCTTGGCTGCCAGTATGGTGTTTGCCTCCATTTCTCGCTACGTGATCAAGTGTAAATGCATAAATATAAATGTGTAAATGTCAATTTTAATTAAAAAAGAAAAAAAAATCTTGACGTCATGTATCTAAAAAGCTCCAGGAACAGCCAAGCTATCAATTAATATTTTTTCCCCTCCCCTTTCCTTTTAAAAATCTTTTGCTTTTACACCGATCTCTTCTTGGAGATGATAAATGACTTAATGTTTTTCACTAGCAGTGCTGAGATCCAGGGCAGTATTCCTACACTTTGTATTAGACCAACTACTAAAAGCGTTGCACATCTCTAAAGGAATCACTGTAATTTACATCTGCTGAAGACCTGACCATGATTACTGTAACACACGCTGGAGAGATCTCAGGGTAAGACAGGAACTAGCACTCTAAGATGCCAGGAGAAAGAGACAGTAACAATTTGTATCTTGTCTAAAAAAAGTAGATTTGTCAGAGTTTGACTTGTTTGTGGCATTTTTTTACTGCTTCCTTCAAGTCCCAGCAGATGTTCACAGCAATGCCAAAACCTTATTTCTTTTACAGAAAAAGTCCGATGTTTACTCGGTTGAGATCTATGGGACAAAAGATCTGGAAAAAACAGAGATTGGAGATGAAGAGGAGAAGTACAAAGACTTAAAAGGCAACAATAAAAAAAAGAAGGCAGAAGACCTTAAGAAAGAACTGGACCTGGTGAGTGCTGCTAAGCTCCCATTACAGCCAGCAGGACAGCCTCTACCCACTGTCTGAATGAAGTCCGGTGAAGGGGAGTGAAATGCCAATGCACTATCATTTTAACAGAAGACATGCTGCACTGAAAATCCTAACACAGGGAAGGATTTGCTTCCTCACGCTCCTGAAGTGTGCCAGAAAAAAGTTGTGCAGGATTCGTACCTATAATGAAAGAATGATTCTGGCTTAATTAAGCCACCAATGATACAGAACGTTATCTACCCCAAGAGGAGTTATTCCCCAGATGGAATAACCGTAATCAGTATTTCCTGTGAACCGCCACTTGCACAGTCAGCCAGGAAACAGAGGGAAAGGTAGAAGCACAACATTTTGCTCCAGAGATTTCTAGTAGATCTAAAAGAATGCCTCAGCTTTAAGCACAGGTTTTCTTCCCCAAACTAACTGCACTGTACTTCAAGGACAGTGCACTAAGCTCAAGAAACCTGTATTTTACTTCTAGCTTGCTAGTGACCTGCTGGCTGATCTTGGAAAAGTTGCTTCCTCTCTACATGTTTCAGTTTCCCAATCTGAAAAATGAAGCTAATTATACTGACCTCTTTTCTCAATTGCTTTGAGAGCAGCTCAAAGGAGAGGCTGTTTATGGGCTAGATGGTATTTCAAAGGTAAGGAAACCCCAAAATGAGCCATCAGCTTACCCATCGTGTTTCCAAGATCTACCCAGTACTAGCTAAATAATTCTCAGTGTATCTGATCTTTGCCACCAGGGGATGTAACATTACTCTCATGTTTCTAAAGAGAAACCAAAGCACAGACAAGTTAATTGACTCATCCAAGTACCAATGAATCATTCTGCGAAAACAATTGTGAGATCTCTCAAATTCTTGGCTTCTAAATCTCAGTTCGGCACAAGATATAATTAGGTCAAAGATACCACAGAGGTGTTACTGTAGGGAAAGGAGAAGAGCTTTCAGATTTCCCTCTCCCATACCCTTTTTAACTGTGGTTAGAACCTGCTGCTTCTTCCTACAAGACCGGGGCAAATAATTTCACATACCCTACCTTGTCAATTAAGTGTAAAGATTGTTGTCACACATATTCTGACACCACGCTTTCTTCTATTAACATATCACCTATGGTACTGAATGCCTGAGTCCTGCAGCACATAAAGAGGAACTCTTTAAAAGCAGCACAGGCTTTTGTGGCAAACAGTATTAACATGAAAAGACCACTCTGTTCTTGTGACAGATTTGCTGGAGGAGGGAGCTATTTACAAAAGTACTCTCAAAATCAAAAGAAAATACCATCTTCCAGTGGAAGATATTTTGCTTATCAATATGCAAATTGCATATTGTCTATTCATGAAAGTGGGATGTCATACTAGCAACTGGATCCATGGTCCGAGATCCAGGCATTTTGAACATTCTCTAGATCCCGAAATAAAAATTCCAACAGTCTGACATTCTGCTCACTATCATTTTCTCTTTTGGAATCCAGGAGGACCACAAACTCAGCACTTCAGAACTGGAGGAAAAGTATGGTACAAGCATCAACAAAGTAAGTCCGTAGGGCATCATTAAAAAACTGCCGGAATCAGTTGCCTTACTTTGCCTCTGGCTTACCCAAAGCTTCCTAGAAGCAGTAGGAAAGCATTCAAATCAACAGACTCATACATAGATGTATGTGACGCATGCATGCACGAGTATGATGCACTAACTCCCAATAAAGCCTAAGCCAGCAAGTTAACGTGCAGCCCTGACCTGGCTTTAAACTGGAGTTTCTCTCAAGTCTGAAGAAGTCTGATCTGTTTTGAAATCAAAACGCCTGCACAAAATGTGACCTCAAAGTTCGTACCAAGACCCCAGTTTTTCTAAGGTTTTTACCTGGTATTTTGATTTCACTACAATTCATTTTTCACCAGCAGTGTCTGTAACAATTTCGAGCAAGAAAGTGTGCTGGAAATGATTTTATCTTGAAGGAAACACTAGCTTTGAGAAACTTTACACCCAAGTCCCTTTGACACCTAACATTCGAATATCAAAGCATTGCAACGTGGCCAGAGTATAGACTAGAATTTCAGGAAACCCATAAACTACAAACGTCTTGTGGAAATGCAGAAACAGCAGCAAAAGAACTGATGTCTGTTTTTCCCCAGCTTTCCCAACACTTAGTACAGGTATACTTGACAGATAACCGACAGAATGAAAACTCCCAATGGACACGGCCCCAAATTCAATGCTCCAGTAACAAAATACCTGTTTCTTCATAGCAGATAACTAATAGTATCCACTCTGAAATCAGAAAGTTTGGAAATCAAGGATGCAGGTTACTGCAGCTGATCGGTGACACAAACAACATTTAAGGAAAAAACAGTGTGTGAATTTTGTTCCGAGTTGAGATAAAAATCTGTTTTTCTGTGACTTCATTTTAAACATGTCATTTACTTTTGCAGGGTCTCTCTAGTGCAAGAGCAGCAGAGATTTTGGCTCGGGATGGTCCCAACTCACTCACTCCTCCCAAAGCCACCCCTGAAATTGTTAAGTTCCTCAAACAGATGGTGGGAGGGTTTTCCATCCTCTTATGGATAGGAGCTGTCTTCTCCTGGATTTCATTTGGCATTCAGCTTGCCCAGGGATCTGAATCACCCTTTGACAATGTAAGTAGTTGAATAACCACAAATTAAGTATTTGACCTTTTGACAATCTAAGTAATTTAAATACTACTTCACAGTTACTCAGTAACTACAAGGAGGCTTTTTATTCTTTCAGGACTCTCCCTCTACTACTGAACATTTCTGATAAATGCTCAAATACCTGACATACCACTTCTGTCCAAGAGCGTCTATCCAAAAGTTTTATAACCACTCCATAATCATAATACTCGAGTACTCGTAAGAGCAATACTAAAGTCCACAAAGGACTCCGGAGTCTTTGACTCCGATTCCCTTATGAGTTACACTCTGCTAGGAATATAATTTGTTCAGGTTTGTGTCAGGTATAGTTTGGAGAAGGCTTTTAGAGAGATGGGAAACTTGCTATTAAAAGCCCTTTTCATACTCAAAAAGCTTTACTTGATCATTAGCAGGGCAAAACTTAAAAGTTCTTTTCTTAAACTGTCTTTTAACCTGACCAATACCTCATTTTAAGAGTCTCCTGAAACAATATAGAACTGTGATTTATTCTAGCAGAGAAATTGCTGAACACTTGTCTTAAATTAACTGAATTATATCTTTTATTGATTAGCTCTACCTTGGAGTAGTCCTGGCACTGGTTGTCATCCTCACTGGTATCTTCGCTTACTATCAAGAAGCTAAAAGCACAAACATCATGGCCAGCTTCAGTAAAATGATTCCACAGGTGAGAATAACCAATGCATTTCACTTGAGGTAAAAGTTAATTTTAATACCGCACCTTGAAATGACAAAAGCACAACAAGCCCAACTTGAACGTACCTCTTGGTACGAGGTTTAGAGGATGGCACAAAGCTAATTTTTGTCACACTTACGTCTTTCAGCAAGCTCTTGTCATCAGAGACGCAGAGAAGAAGGAACTGCCAGCAGACCAGCTGGTGGTTGGAGACATCGTGGAAATAAAGGGTGGAGACAGGATCCCAGCAGACATTCGTCTGATCTTTGCTCAGGGTTGTAAGGTAAACAGTACTTTGAAGCGGGGAAAGCGGAAAAACATGGTTTAGAGACTTTTATTGCATATAAAGAATTTCTGCTCACCCAAGTTATTAGAGCTTTAATTAGACATGATCTAATTAAATCATAGAGTGCAGAAGCTACACTATGATGCTCAGCTCACCCAGGACTAACATCTCCACTCCCTGAACATCAAAAGAAGCCATTAGGTCCATACCATGTTCTAGCAATGCTCTTTGCCAGGACAGAGGCAGAAATACCAATACAGTATTAAGTGTTTCCAAAGACCTGGAGGCAGATCTTCAAACCATGTTTTCTTTCAGGCTGCTACCTAAAATCCCACCGATAGACACACACACAACGTTGACCAAACTCAACATTAGAGATTCTCTCAGTGACAACGGCAACTCTCTCAGAGAAAAGGCACCGAGAGATTATGGCCCTGTCACCAATTATTAAACGTGCTGCCACCTTGCCTTCTGGGCTAGACATAACTGCATATTACTAACTTTAATATGGGCATGTCTCCATTTCATTAAAGGTGGACAATTCTTCACTCACAGGGGAATCAGAACCACAGTCTCGTTCCTGTGACTTCACCCATGAGAACCCCTTGGAGACCAGGAACATTGCGTTCTACTCCACCACCTGTGTGGAAGGTGCGTACAGGCAGAGCAAAGGGCCTCCAGAAATGGCACCTCTACAGTGTGCTGCATAATACTGCTAACTCATTTTAAGCAATTCTGCTTCAAGGAATTCCGGAAAGGTTTAATTGCTCACAGGAAATTATTGTCCCAAGCACACCAAAATAAAGCCTTAAGCACTGGGCTGGTCATACTTAGTATCAACCAATAAGACATTTGTTTTAACACCTAGCCTGGTTATGGGTGCAACAATCAATTAATTGCGGTTTCCTTGTGGTCTTTCCATCATTATCTTCAGGAATGTCAAGTTGCAGACGCCTCTGAGTACTTGTGGATGCTTCTGTGTAAGGGCTCTGCACACATAAAGGTGTTGTTCTTACTCTCAGCACTAAAGGTTATGTCTGTCATACCTGACAGACTATCAGCTACAAGACTGTACAATGCCCAGGATAACATCTCATTCCTACTGCAATACAAGCAAAAAAAGACTAATTAGTGAAAATCACTTACATGTTTCTTTGTCTTCACCAACAGAGCTGTAAGATTTCTAAGGGGAAGAATTGCATTCTGGTGTGAAATCTCAGTCACATTAAGGCTGAGAAGGCTCTTCGTCAATCAGTACTGGGCACAGAAGACAGGACTAGTCTCTCCTAGAGCTGATAGTCTTTTACTTCTTTGCAGGCACTGCTACTGGCATTGTAATCAACACTGGGGATCGCACTGTCATCGGGCGGATTGCCTCTCTCGCATCGGGAGTAGGAAACGAGAAAACACCCATTGCTATTGAGATAGAACATTTCGTCTACCTGGTGGCAGGAGTGGCCATTTCCATTGGTGTTCTCTTCTTCATTATATCTGTTTCTATGCGATACAAGATTCTGGACTCCATCATCTTTCTAATTGGTATCATTGTGGCAAATGTGCCAGAGGGACTGCTAGCCACAGTAACGGTAAGTCTACGTGTGAATTCACTGGTTGCCACTGTAGTTCTTCGGTCATTACCACTATTCATCACTCCTAAGTTCATTACAGTGCAACACTAAGCAGTGAAGAACAGATTATCTTTTAAGTAACTTGGCTGAGCTGAGTTTGTAATAAGGGTGGTTTTTTCCATGAAACTGAAAGGATAAACATTTCGTTTGAGAATTCTGGCATAACTGAGCCATTAGTCTTAAAGGCTGCAGCACAACAAACCAGTTTGAAATAATGTTCTTCAAGTACCGTTCTCCCTCATTTGCTAACCAGTAGAATGATGTGACTCATTTCCCCACAACCTGTTCCTATTTGTAAATGAGGATATTGTACTCTAAAAGTCACATGAAAATTCCACTAACTCACACAAAGAAGGCATCACTAAAATCTCTGGCTGGGAAGCAGCATACCTGCTAAACACTGTTAGCTCTGAAGTACACCAAAAACGAACAAACAGCAGTACTGCAATAATGAAAAGAATAATTTCAGGATTCATTAAGCTGGTGATTAGGCGCTCCCCCCCACACTGTAGGTTCTTCCATCTAAACCAGCCTCTTAACTGATATGACATTCTTATTTTTATCAGCAGGCAAGCAGGTTCCTCTCAGCGGCAAATGTACTTGTGCTAGTTACAGCCAAACCTCTGACCTTAATAATGTTATTAAAAAAGAAAAAAAAAAAAAAAAAAAAAAAGGGCCGTTTATTAAAGTTTGGTTAAAAAACCCCAAA
>JANHGO010003163.1:0-27862 GCA_024606505.1 Aquila spilogaster
AAGGAAGGAAGGAAGGAAGGAAGGAAGGAAGGAAGGAAGGAAGGAAGGAAGGAAGGAAGGAAGGAAGGAAGGAAGGACAGCCTCGCTGGCTGACTCCCCACGGTTTAATTGTTCAGTATGGTGCCAAATGGTATGGAATATGCCTTTGGCCAGTTTGGGTCAGCTGTCCTGGTTCTGGCTCCTCCCAGCTCCTTGTGCACCTCCCACCTCTTCACTGGCAGGGCAGCAAGAGAAATGGACAGATGCTTGATTCAATGTAAGCATTTCTCAGCTATCCACGTACTATCTACATTTTCAACCTAAATCCAAAACAAAGCACCATGCCAGTGGCTATTAAGGAAATTAACACCATCTTACTGAAAAAAGGACATGCGGTTTCAGAATCACAGAGAGTAGACAGGAATTTAAGTCAAGAATTCTGAGAATTCTAAGAGAAAACATATTTGTTTCAAAAAATTATTTCAATATATTTTGATGGATACAATTTGACTTAGTGATTAACTTAATTGTCCGTGCAACTCGGGAATGGGGCTGTTGGTATCAGGGTATCCAACCAACCATAAAAGACATTGTGTCTCTATTATCTAATAAAATTACTGTGTTCAGATGAGATTAAGTGACTAAATGATCATCAAACATGTGGCACCACAATTACAGCTCTGAAGCACTGTAATCAAAGACTTTTCTCTGTCTCTCTGCTTCCCTCACTACTCATGCAAGTTGCCTTGTATCACACATTTACCTCTGATTGCTCCTCCACTGCATCCCATACTGAGCATTCCCTACTGCTCTGACCTGTGTTAATGCACAGAAAAAAAAATGAACTGCCGGTTGATTTGTAGTGTTTTAGAGTAGCTGCTAGGCAGAGATCCACCTCATCTTCCAGGTAGGATGATAGGGTGAGAGGGAATGGCCTCAAGTGATGCCAGTGGAGGTTCAGGCTAGATATTACAAAAAGATTCTTCTCAGGAAGAGTGGCGAGGCACTGGCGCAGGCTGCTCAGGCAGGTGGAGGAGTTACTGTCCCTGGAGGTGTTCAAGAAACATGTAGATGTGGCACTGAGGGACATGGTTTAATGGGCATGGTGGGGATGGGTTGACAGTTGGACTAGATGCTCTTAGAGATCTTTTCCAACCTTAATGATTCTATGATTCTATGATTTTACAATGCTAAGGAGTAGTTTAAGTAAGATACATGAAGAAGTAGGCCAAAATAAAAGCCCTCCAAATGAAACACAGAAAGCACATGATAAAATGAGGGTGTAAATGTGGATGTTTTCACCCAGGCAAACCCACTACACTATTCTGAGTAACAGCTTTCAGCCTATAATCAAATGCCGTGTTTCTTTCTTCATTTGATTTCATGTAAAAAACATTCACTGTGAGTTTTAGTAATAGAAATTTATTTCTTGACAACAGGAAGCAACCTAAACTGCCACCTGAAACATTCAGAATCTTGCATTAAAAAAGCTCTTCCTGGACAGAAAGCATAGCAGATTGCAGATAAGATTTTCTGATCCACTTAACTCTTGCATGGATAATAGATCTGCTCTGTAGGTTCCAATGAACTTGCAAAGGATGCTGTGGGGAGGCAACCTGCTGCTGTTGCTTCAGTGGAAGTGGACAGTCACTCTTATTCTGAACGATTTTTGATAATAAACACAATGCTTCCCCACAGTTTGCTTTGGGGAAATCTCCAGTGTTTCTTTTATTTCAGTTATTCATTCTCCTTCCTACAAAGTGAATGGTAACCTGGAGGGCCTGTGACATTTGAAGCATTTTCAGAAACAATGATAAACGCTTTCTTTGCTGACTTCTGGAGGGAGGTGTTCCCTACCCCATGGCCTTTTTATCACTAACGGGTAGAGAAGCACTTTCTGTTCTGCACAGATGAATCAGAATAATAGCCTGTGAGAGAAAGAAAAAAAATTGGAAAAAAAAAAAAGTATGTGAAACAACTGTGTGAAGCTGTTGTTATTAAAATAGGTATCTAGGAGAAACTAACTTCCTCAACCAAAGATAGGTCTGGCAACTCCTTGTGCAGCAAAGGCACATCATCTTGCTGACATCTGTACTAGGTTTATTGAAGGAGAGGGAAATTAGAGTGTGAATGGGAAACTTCTAAAAGACCCTCTGTGGGCTGCATTGCCTGCTCAGCTGTGCAAAAGTAGAGGGGTGAGCACCTTTCCTCAAAATCCCTTCCCATCACCACGCACCATCATTGCTCTTCCATGTCTGGCTATTAGTGGTCTGAATGCAAATGCCTGAGAATCTTCAAAAGTTTTCTTAATGCCAATAGAAGCCATCTGTCAAAATTTTTGTGAGAAATGCACAGGCACACAGAGCAGAGAAGACAATTTCAAAACATCTAGCAAAAAACTCCCCATGGAGAACTCCTCTTCTGTCCCCACTGAAGTCATAGAATCATAGAATGGTTTGAGTTGGAAGGGACCTTTAAGATTATCTAGTTCCAACCCCCCACTTTAGGGAGGGACACCTCCCACTAGACCAGGTTTCTCAAAGCCCCATCCAGCCTGGCCTTGAACACCTCCAGAGAGGAGGCATCCACAACCTCACTGGGTAACCTGTTCCAGTGTCTCAACACTCTCACAATAAAGAATTCCTTCCTAGTATCTAGTCTAAATGTACCCTCTCCCAGTTTAAAACCATTTCCACTTGTCCTGTTGTTACATGCTCTTATAAAAAGTCCCTCTCCAGCTTTCCTGTAGGCTCCCTCCAGGTGCTGGAAGGCTGCTGTAAGGTCCTACAGGAACCGTCTCCAGTCAGTAGAGGTCCAGGTCTCTCAGCCTGTCCTCATAGGGGTGGTTCTCCAGCCATCTGATCATCTAAGTGGCCCTCCTCTGGACCTGCTCCAGCAGCTCGATGTCCTTCTTGTGTTGGGAGCCCCAGAACTGGATGTAGTACTCTAGGTGGGGTCTACCCAAAAGCAGAGTAGAGGGGCAGAATCACCTCTCTTGGTCATGCTTCTCTTGATGCAAACCAGGATATGACTGGCCTTCTCGGCTGCAGGCACACATTGCCAGCTCACATTGAAACTTTCACCAACAAACAGCCCCAAATCCTTTTCCTCAGGGCCATTCCTCAAGCCATTCTCCACATATCTGTGCTTGGGTTTGCCCCGACCCAGGTGCAGGACCTTGTACTTGATCTTATTGAACTTGATGAAGTTGGTATGGGCCCATCTCTCAAGCCTGTCCAGGTCCCTCTGGCTAGCATCCCTTCTCTCTACTGTATCAACTGCACCACTCAGCTTGGTGTCACCTGCAAACTTGCTGAAAGTGCATTTGATCCCACTGCCCATGTCGCCTACAAAGACGGTCCATGTCGCCTACACTGGTCCTAGCATCGATCCCTGAGGAATGCCACTCATCTCTGGTCTCCACTCGGACATTGAACTGTTGACTACAACTCTCTGAGTGTGACCATCCAGTCAATTCCTTATCCAGAGAGTGGTCCATTCATCAAATCCATTTTTCTCCAATTTTGTGACCAGGGTGTCTTGAGGGACAGCACCAAATGCTTTGTGCAAATCCAGGTAGATGACGTTAGTTGCTCTTCCTTTATCCACTGATGCTGTAACTCCACCATCAAAGGCCACCAAATTTGTCAGGCATGACTCTCTGTTAGTGAAACCATGTTGGTTACCACCAATCATCTCGTCTTTATTTTCCTTGCGCCCTGGTAGGAACTTCAGGAGGATTTGCTCCATGATCTTGCCAGGCTCAGGGGTGAGACTGACTGGCCTGTAGTTCCCTGGATCTTCTTTTGTTACCTTCTTGAAAATGAAGGTTATGTTTTCCCTTTTCCAATCACTGGGTACTTCACCAGACTGCCATCATCTTTCAAATATGATAGATAGCTGCTTAGCAACTTCATCCACCAGTTCTCTCAAAACCTTGTCAGGGTCCACGAACTTGCGCAGCATCAGGTTCTTAGATGGTCTCAAACCTGATCTTCACTTACACTGGGCAGATCTTCCTTCTTTCCAGTTCTTACCTTTGCTTTCTACAGCTTGGGCAGTGTGGCTAGAGCCCTTGCTGGTGAAGACTGAGGCAAAGAAATCATTGAGTACCTCAGCTTTCTCCGTAACTAGGTCTCCAGTTTCCTTCTGGAGAGTGCCCACATCTTCTCTGGCCTTCCTTTTATCACTGTAGAATTTCTTCTTGTTTCCCTTTTATGTTCCTGGCTAGATTTAATTCCATGTGGGTATTAGCATTCCTAACCTGACCTCTGGCTGCTTGGACAACTTCTTTGTAGTCCTCCCAAATAACCCATTCCTGCTTCCACTCCCTACAGAGTCAACAGAGAGTGAATTCCAAGATGTTCTGTTGCCTAGCACAGAGCCACTAGATCTACTATAATGTGATGCATTTTGGACATCAGCAATGAATTTGTCTGGCAAATAAGCTTCTGTTTTCTGATGTGTTAATAGGAGATCTGACACTCCCTCTCCAGATGCTGCTGTTGAAATGAGTAATTTGCATTTGGAATGGCAAACTTCCCTCCAGCCTAATTAATGGTAACTTTTATTTACCTGTTCAGTTGATAGCAGATACCTTTGAAATATGTTGCATGAGTTGCAACACAGAGTCAAAGCGGCAATTCTCAGACACTCCTTTGAGCTAGGCTGCCTCAAAATGGTGAAAATGTTAAGCTGGAAACTTACTGATACTGTAGGAAATGATCAAAAGTCGAGATTGTGAAGATGCACATGGGCAGCAACAGCAGCTGTAGCTTATTCCCTCTTGTTTTTCAGGGACTAAGAAAAACAGAAGTAGCTTAATGGGGAAAGTAACTGAAAATGATAAATGTCAGCAGATTCAGCTCTTAAATGATAATCCAGGGAGGCCAAGTGAGAGGGAGTCTGAAGGCTGGTTAACACCTGGCACAACCACATAGCCCTGTGGGATGTCACTAAAATTTACTGCTAGAATTCATCAATATTTCTGTCTCTCTAGAATGCTTTTCCTAGTAGAAAATCTCCAGACAAAGCTTGTTAAAAATATTTTTTTTTCTAGAAGTTAATAGAGAGTAGCCTTGCTAAGAAGGAAAAATTTAACATGAACCAGCAGTGTGTGCTTGCAGCCCGTAAGCATCATGGGTTGCATCAGAAGAAGGATGGACAGCAGGGCAAGAGAGGTGACTGTCCTCCTCTGCTCTCAACTTGTGAGGCCCCATCTGAAGTACTGTGTCCAGGTCTGGGGACCCCAACACAGGAAAGATGCTGAGCTGTTGGAGAGGGTCCAGAGGAGAGCCACAAAGGTGAGCAGAGGGCTGGAGCACCTCTTCTATGAAGACAGGCTGAAGGAGCTGGGTTTGCTCATTCTGGAGAAGAGAAGGAGGTGGAGAGACCTCTTTACAGCCTTGCAATATTTAAAGGGAAACTATGAACAGGAGGGTAATCAACTTTTCACACAGATAGATAGTGATAGAACAAGGGAGAATGGTTTAAAACTAAAGGAGGGAAGATTTAGATTAGATGTCAGGGGGAAGTTTTTCACTGAGAGAGAGGTGAGGTGTTGGAACAGGCTGCCCAGAGAGGTTGTGGAATTGTTCAAGGCTAAATTAGATAGGGCCCTGGGCAATCTTATCTAGTACTTAATCTAGTTGTTGGCAACCCTGCCTGTGGTAGGGGGCTTGGAACTTAATGATCCTTGAGGTCCCTTCCAACACAAGCTATTCTATGATTCTACGATAATATTCTGAAGTTTAGACCTACAAGAACATATCAGCTCTTCCATTTATTCTGTCCTTGTGTCTTAACTCTCATTCAGTGTTAAATGAAACTTCAAGTTTGCTTAAAGCTGTGCACATCTGTAGTAAGAAGTAAATAAAAGATTAAAGAAAGAAAGAATAACAAAATAAACACAGATGAATGGTCAGGGAAACTGAAAAAGTGAGGTGGGAGTCAGCTTCTTTTTCCAGGTAACTAGTGATAGAACAAGAGGTAATGGCCTGAGTTGTGTTTAGGTTGGATATTAGGAAAAACTTCTTCTCAGAAAGAGTGGTGAGGTATTGGAACAGGCTGCCCAAGGAGGTGGTAGTGTCATAGTCCCTGAAGGTGTTCAAGAAATGTGTAGATGTGGCACTGAGGGTCATGGTATGGTAGTGATGAGCTGATGGTTGAACTAAATGATCTCAGTGGTCTTTTCCAACCTTAATGATTCTATGATTCTATGAAAATTTATTTTTAAACAGATTAAAATATTTGTGTTCAGATAACCTGGAAAAGCAAGAACTGGGAGGAGATGCTAGATTTGGATGATTCATAAAAAGAAGTAGTACGAAGAACTATGAATTGGAAATAAATCTTTCTGAACTGAAAATTAGAAGAAGGATTCTAACAGCAAGGGATGTTCTGGAAAGAGATTTCAGATAGTCATGGAGATGAGGAACTTGAATTATTTCAGTGGAAGTGATTAAATGATGGAAACTTGGAGTGTGATTTTTTCAAGGGGAGGTTTTAGGATAGGAAAAGGATGAGATAAGAGCTTGAAATTAAAGTGTGCGATATCAAGATATAATTTATGGTTTGTTTGGATCTCCAAAGGGGGGATGAAAGGAGACAGATCATGGTGAGTTTCAATGCTCTGCTCATAACAGTATTTAATTAGTTCATGGCATGCATCCTGGGGTCTACTGTTGCCTGTAGGTAGTGGGAAGAAATATTATATTCCTTCTTGATGTGTAACTGTTTTGGGGAGACAGAGAAAACTGGTTTTCTTCTGAAATATCAGAGATCAGCTACAGCTGGAAAAGGTCTCCTAGCCAGACTACTTTGGTGCGTCAGTGACAGTCAGAAGTTCCTCAGTGCCTTGTTAGTGGGCATTCACTCCCATGTTCTTGGTTAAACTGATATCTCATCCTGAGGCTGGAGAAAACTTTCTTCTAACATGAATGAAAAAGACTCACTTCTTGCTTTTGGTTTCCCCTGTGCTCAGAGCATGATCTATTTTCTGAGACTCTTTGCCATTTACAGCTACCATGCAACTGCAGAGACCTGGGATACCGATGATTATTCTGCTCTTTCCTTGGGGCATAGTGTAGTAGGCTTCATGTCTCAGGCTTCTTGTGGGGGTGGAGAAATGTTTTGTGCTTTATAGTAGACAGAAGCTGGGAAGAGTTCATATGGACTGCTTGAAAATTACTGGCTTTTTGCACAGTCACCAGCAGCTGAATGGATGGATCTCAGGAACCCTGAGATCTGTCACTTTGTTATGCAGTCCAAAATTGTTTTCCTCTACTAATTCACTCAGGATGAACACTGAGGACCAGAATTTAGTGAAGTAGTGTACAACTGCAGAATGGTGAAAAATCAACCAATAATATAAAGATCCCATGAAATCTTTTATACGTATTTTTTACAGAAAAAGGCCACGTCTACATTTTCCATTGCAGCAGTTTGGGACCTTGATTCAATCTAAGAAACAAAGATAGGAGGTTTCTTCATTTCCTGAGGTTGAAAAGTTTTGGGGTTGGTTGGAATTGGTTTGGTTAGGTTTTTTTTTTTTTTCTTACACTCTTCTTTCACAAAGTTTCAACTAGAAATCACACTTAAAATATTTCTTCTTATCATTAAAAAATCATTATCCTCTCTTTGATGGTTCTAATTAAAGCAAGGGAGTAATTAGGAAGTGGATATCTTTCTGCTTTTCCAGTTGATTTGTAATTCCAAATAAAAATTTTATTGTACAAGAATGATATTACATGTGGATTCCTCTTTCTTTTCCACCGACCATGACATTAAATGTGCAGGCAGCAAATTTCAGTATTCTTTTGAATCCTTGAAATAGGAGATAGAGCTATATAAAAACAAATTACATGACTAATTTTCATGATTGAAAGTCCTTTCTCTCCTGTGAGTTACCACAAAGACCATGCCAGCCATAGAAAGGAAACAAAAAGCTTTTGACTCATTTCAAGCTTAAGGTAGGCCCACTCAGACTTATGTTTTAGAAAGGCTGAATTGCCATCTTCTCTTTGTTAACTACAGAGAGAATGGAAGGTGACTATTCCTTAAGAGTGAGATTCCTCATTGGGTGCCCAATGTTTGGTCTGTCTTCATCATTTCCCTGCATCTTCTACCTAAACAGAATATAAGCTTTTGAGAGAAAAAATATATCACTTTTGAGCGTTCTCTGTGTCAGATGTGATCGGGAGTGACCTCAGAAGATGTTTTCCATTATCATAATTTGATCCCTACTTTTGGGTTAGAGCACAAATCTTCTTCCTGAAATTCAAAGCAGTAATTGGCAGTGGCGCACATCTTTTCTCTGTGGACTAATAAAAAGATAGGTCTGTGTGTAGCCATTGGTCCCAATAGACCTTGACACTTTGAGAAAAATAACAGGATATTTTCAGGCTGCCTGTAGCTGAGATAACTCACAGTGATCTAACGAAATATTTTTTCAAAAAGCAGCAGTTATAATTAACACTTGTTTTAAATGTAACCAGCGTGACATTTTCACTTAAATAAATCTCATGAGACAGAATGTGTTATATTGAATTAACACCTTTACAGGCTATGTGCTTTTTAAAGCAAGTACATAAAATAACAATATTCCAAAGAACCAAATCCTGCCTTTCCTGAAAGCTCAGTCTCAAACCTTATTTTACAATTTTTCCATCATGTTGATGATTTTATTTTATTTATCATTTCGTTGTTTGTTTGTTTTCAGTCTGAGAGAGATGAATTTCATATCCTTGTCAATGAAGGACAGAACCCTCCGTCACTTCAGTGGGTTAACAGTTTTCTGTGGGTGCCTTAGCACTTCTGCTGATGTCCATTCCTTCTGCTTTAAGCATCCTCCAAGGATCAGTTTTGGTGCCTGCCAGGCTGCAAGGCCATTGCAGGCTTGAAAACTTGCCATAAAAAAGATGAGAATAATGCCAGCTTATCTGATTGCCTTATCTATGATCCTGGATCCTGGGGTAGTGTATCCTAGTACCTGGGCATATGCAGGTGAATATGACAGACAGACTCATAAGACATGGGAGGACTGGCTTAAAAATCAGATAGAACGTTTGTGGTTACTATGGAAACACATTGCTCTCTCAAGCCTTCAGCATACCAGCACAATGTTTTTTTCTGAGCCCTTTTATAGATCTGATCTGCTGTTCCTACTAGTGTAAAGTACACTCATTTCATTCACAGTAAATAACAACTTAACTGACACCGAGAAACAGATTTTACAGTCCGTCCTCTATAGATGTCATTATTCCATGCTATTTGCAGTGTGAATGATGCTGATTTTAAGGAAGTGTAGATAAGTTTCAGGAAGTGCAGCCAATCAGACAAATAAATTTATGGTGAAATGGCATGTCAAGTGTGTGAAATAGGCTGTTCATGGCACTCTATGGATCATCCTGTTTCCTTTACAAGACATCATGTAATTTTATGGGTTAAATATGCCAGAAAGAAAAAAGAATCAACTAGCCATTGTTTTGTTACTTTATTCATTACCAAAGAAACTGGAACTAGCACTTTGCTATGAGATTTCTTTTATACTTGCTTAGCCATTCTCTGTCATCTTTTCTTCTTTTGATGTTAACCACAAGCAACCAGAACCAGAAGATAATGAAGAATTAAAAGATTAGAGATATGGAAAGTATGCACATTAAGAGCAAAGTCAAAGAGGAAAGAAACCACAATGACTGAGATCATGAGAGTGAAGAATACGATTTGTCTTTAAGCGGAGTGATAGAAAAATATCCCTTCCTTCCTCACAGGAGGAGATAGTGCTGCTTACCTCTGGAGGGACAAAAATAGCAGCTAAGCTGTACTGGAGACTTAAGGAATGAAGCTGAAATGATTTTCAGCCTCCTGCGAGGTGAGTGTTTACTCGGAGTAAAAAGAAACTTGAAAGTCCCCAAACAAGTGGCAGACAGGCAGGTCATCCAAAGGTCTTAAGTATTAACTGCTCTCATTACTGAAATCTGGGGTGCTAGCATTCATGGGTCGTCACTTGCACTAAAGTACACCTGAACGATGAGTAAGGAGGAATTCAGGGTGATCAGTTCAGATGAGGGTAACCAGAGATGCTTAAACATTAGTTTCTCATTCTGTCCCAGAAGCTTTATGGTATCCTATGTTGATTTCTAGCACATCTCCAGAATGGTAATGGTCTCCTGTGCATTTTGTACAGCAGATGCTAGCCCTGTCCATGTCTCATATCTTAGAGCATCACAGGCCCAAAACATCTGGTGAGGTGAATCCCACTATGTAACACAGCAAAATGGTCTGCTGTCATTGTGGAAAATGCACTTTCCCAGACCCAGAGGCTCACCTTTGCTTATGGGATGTCAATACTTGGATTCTTAGTCAGGAGCTTTCTGCACAGCGTTAGTGTGGGGAGGAGTAACAAAGCTTCACCTCAGTATCTGAAAACAAAAAATTGTGAAGGTGAGGATCCTTGTTTGAGTGTAAAATCGTGTCTGACACACACTCTGGTTCGCTTTCTGAGGATTTTTCAGCACCTCGCTACCCCCAGGAGCATGGGGAAAGATTATTCATTTTCTGAAAGAAACTTGAATTATTTTTTTTGTTTATGGCCCAGACTGATCACTGACATAAACATTTTGAGCAAAAAAAAACAAGGTCTTTTTTTTTATTATTATTTAATCTGTTGTATTTCTCTTTTTGCCATGCACTGAGCTCAGTAAACAAACAGAAAACAGTCCTGCAGAACTTTGGTTTCCGACTTGCTCATATGATGGGTCTACCACATTGTGGTGGCCATAAATCAACTTTAAAAGTGTGCTCTCTTTCTATCCAGTGTTATCTCTGGGAAAAACAAAGACAAACAAAAAGATCATGGACTATCTATCTTGTTCATCCTGATGGAAATGCCCACTCTGAAGGTGGCATTTGTGTTGCTGAGTCACGAAGCTGCCAGTGTCAATGACTGACAATACCTGTTCCCTCACTGTTTAGCAGAATAGTATTTCTATGGGGAAGGCAATTCTGTTTCTTTTCTGTACCAAGGGATACTTCTGAGCCATAGTTTTGGAAAAAAGCGTGGAATAAAACTTTGAACACATTTACCTGCTGTCAGTGTTATTTCTACTTTTCCACTTCATAAATAGACAATTTTTTCCAGAAGAATAGTTGTTGAATAATAACAACACTGTTTTTCACTTCTAACATATATAACCTTGTCTACTGCAGTGATCCTACTGTGATAGTTTGTCTGCTGTGTGCCATTAACAATCACCAGTATCAACCAGTCTATGCAATAACCTTATTGGCTTTTTTCCTGCTGCTGTTGAGTGACATTTTTAATCTCTATTTCAAGACAAAAATAACATTCTGGGAGTCTCGAGTATATAAAGGATTGCTGTTACAAGTGTTAGAGAGAATGGACTTAATCAGCAGAAATTATTTGCAGAGGTTTCTAAGTCTACAAAATAATAGAAATTTTATTGCAGTCATCATTTAAACGTCAGAAGTGCAGAGCTGTCCTGCCAGTAATCAAAATTTGACACTCCTATAAAGATTAGAACATTTCACCGGTGTTTAACAGATGTCATTAACCTTCCATGTTTTCTAATTTAGTAAACTGTACTTTTGCCACAGTACTTATAAACATGTACTCTGAAGTCTCACTGACTGAACAGTATCAGTTATAGCCAGTCTCATTTAAGAATTGCCAAATACTTTAAAATACTTCCCAGGCAGCTGCACTGTAACCATTTATATTCAAAGAGCTATACTTTGCAGACAAACAATTATAAACTAGAAAATAACACAACTAATCTTCCAGAAGAAAAACAATCAAACAAAAAACTCACCATGATATGACCTCAGTTAATCCAAAGGATCAACATTTACTTTATATACAGTCCAAATGCAGTGATATGTACCACAGTGCATATTCATCAACTTATCTCCAGGTGTTTTCAAAGGCAAGTCAATTAATGGTAAAAAGTATCACCTAATAATGCTTATCAATAAATGAATGTCATTTCTCAGTTAGTATAGACTGGAGACATCAAATCTCTTTTTTGTTTTATATGGACAGAGAAAACACCAACGTAGTATGGTTACTGTGGTATTTTGTTGTCAATGAAAGGAGAATATGCTATTATTTCTTATGCTGAAATTACTTTCTTCTTTTGGCTGATGTAAGCATCTATTGGCTATTTGAGATCTGATTCAAAGACAGATGCAAGCAGTAGGTGTTCTAGTTCAGAGATCCTAGTTAGGGCCCTAATTAAGCTATGTGCTTTGAAAAAAAATTTTTTGTCTGTTCTCCAGAATCCACTGAAATTGCCATTAGCAGTTCTGCTAACCACAGGATGGAGACTGCGTGCATCAGATGACTTTCAAACAACTTTTATTTAGGAGAATTAGTTTTACATTTTTTATTACTTCTTAATCTTACAAGTGTGACAGGAAGATATACATACATGTAATTTGAAAAAACTTTATTACCCTTTACTCAGAGGTCTTTAACTATCTTAATCCATCATATGACATCAGAAGTACCTAAGCAGGTTCCCACTTCTGAAAATCAAGCTGGGTTCCTATTTTCCAACTTCTGCTGTATTTAGATGACCAGTCCTTAGAAGCTTGAACTCGCTTGACCTTTAGTCAAAAAGACTTGTTCAGCAAAGCTGTTCATGGATCTCATTCATTTTTAAACCTTCAAATGAAATGAATGCAGATAAGACTTCTGGATCCAATCTGGATCCAAGATTCTTACTTTTTTGTTTGTTGATTTGTTTTCATTGACAGAAAGATTCACATGGAAAAATTGTCCAAAGAAAGGTAATGTGTACAGTTAACATTTGGACAGTGAATTTTTCTCACCGTTCTTAGAGACTCCAAAGTTCATCAGTGCTTCCAAACTATTGACTGCCTCCTGGAATGAAATGGGCCTCTAAACTACAAAAAAAAAAATTACTTCTTTAACACGGTGGATAATCTTTCAGAGGAAAACCAGATTTTGCTGAAAGAAAGAAATAACTAGGGCGCAGAGAGTATTGAAAATGCAGAAAAGGTGTTTCAATATGAGACTCCTTAGCAGACACACATATGCAGAGCAGTCATAACATTTCTGTGTAAAGACAAACATAGAAGAGACATAATGACTTCTGGGGTTTTTCAGTGGCAGTTCCTAAAAATACTATAGGAAAAATAAACACAACCCATAAATGTTCTGACAATTTGCAAACTCTCAAGGGATTTCTGATGATGTTATGCCCCAAGCTAGTGATCATCAGCCTGTTATGAATCAGATTAGCTCATTAAAAGCAGTCCATAATACAGGGGGTCAATAAAAATGTAGAATATGATCATTAATTTCAACAGAAATATAGAGCTTATATCTACATTGCCAAGATGTAGATATGTAGATAAACAACAAAAGCTCCTTCCATGTAAAGTGGGAACAAAAAGGGGAAATTTTGTGACAATTTTTTTTTGTCAGGAAATCTACATTTGCTGGAAAATGCAGTTTAAGAATCACAGAGAGTAAAAGGAATTCAAAACGAGAATTCTGAGAATTCTGACCAAAAAAAATCCGTATTTGTTTTTAAAAAAAAAAACATTTTCTTTCAACATATTTTGATGGACTCAACTTGACGTTTCATTTGAAAGCAGAATATATATTTTAAATATAGATCGGACTTATTTTTTTAAGTATATAAAAAAGCTGAAGAACTAAACAAATGCTCATAGTTTGTCCACAACTAATTCTGAGCGTAGATATTTTGTTTAAAAGAGGAAAAGCAAAAATATTTCATCTTGAAGCATAAAGAATTTTTCTTCTCATCTTCTCCAGTTCACCTGAAAAACCAAAGTTTTATTCCCAAATATCGTGTTCTATGCTGGGAAACACTGTATACTTCCACCGTGACTATCCATTTTGAGGAAGGCAGTATAAATCTGAACTTAATCAGATGAAGTTAATTCTGGTACTTCTGGCAGTTTATTCCCAATTTACAGGAGTTAACAGTCAAGAATTTACAATAACAACAGTCATATTTACAAAAAGAACAGAATTTACAATAGAACAGTCATATTTATTTGATTTGTTTTGTTTTAATGCAATTCATTTAGATAAGTTTCACAGTTGCTATTGTGGCTAAAAAGGGAGGAAAAAAAAAACACCTCTAAACATCACTGGAGCTGCAGGTGTTATCCTGTATCTTGAGCTAAGTTTCTCTTTAGCTTATGAATGATTATAATTTATAGGACTGAATGAAATTTAGGTGCCACTCAGCTATTGTTTCCTACCTCGTGGTGTAACAGAGTACTATTTTTCTCTCTCAGAGCAGAGAAAGGAACTGATAATATGTGACTGATTAATGAAAAGGTCTTGATAATGAATAATTTACTATTCTTGGAGATGTTTATGATAATTAAGTCTCACCAAGGATATAATTCTACAGAAGTTCAAGTGAATCAGAAAATATAGTGCTTTAAGTAGTTTCAAAATTTGGTTCAGAGAAATGAGAACTTTCTTTCCAAATGACAGTCTGTTTTAACATAGCTAAACGCTTTCATTCATGTTTGTACTGAATATGAGTGAGCTAGAAAGCACAGTGAATTAACATAATGACAAAGAGACGTCCAAGACCGCACCTCCATCACCAGGAAGGTAAAACATGCTTAAGGATTCACAAATCCACATCAGAGATTTCCAAAAATACGTAGAGGCCTTGTTCACCAAGCACTCTACTTGCAGAAAAATAGGTACGGTTGCACTTCACTTCTCAGGAGAGCTGGATGCTTGAGAATCAGACCTGTTCAAGACATGTTGGGAACTGAAAATTGTCACGACTTGGTGTCTAATGCAATGTAGTCATCCAGCACTCAGAGCAATAACACAAATCAATTTATTGAGCTTTCTAACAACAACTAATACTCCTCTTGGAGACTGGCTAAGTTGCTAATAATGATTAATAAGTGTCAGACCAGCTTGTACCTTGCCTTCACAGGATACAATGGTATCATCTCATAACTTTCTGTATCAAGCTGAAAATATTTGCTCCCAGGCCGAGACTTCAGCCAGAAAACATTCCTGGGCCTTCCCATTTGAAAGCGAACAGCTTCTGACTCTGTCCAAAGGAATGCTTTTGAATGTAAAACTTGTCTGCACAGTGCTGCTGATTGTCTCACACTGATTTGAGACATTGCATTCCTTGCCAGTCTCAGACAGTTGAACAGAGGTGGATCAAATGGAAAGAAATCCCATTTGCCTACCTGGCAGAGATTGGACAGATGAGTCCTGGTGCTGTTGTTTTTGTTTGGTTGGTTGGTTGGTTTTTGTTGTTCTGTTTTTGTTTGTTTATTTGTTTGTTTCCTGCTGAAACAACAATTCTGGTCTCTTGGACTTTAAATCTTCATTAATCATGCAATGATTTTTTCTTTCTAAGGTCATTTCCTATGCATGATTTTTGGAAGTTGAGAGTGAAAGAAGGGCACTGTGCAAAACTGGAAGCTCTAAAATTTTTCTGTTGTGCATCTGTTCCTGCCATCTAAATCATGGAATATAAGAACAGCTGCTTAAATGGCTGGCTTAGTATCTCACTGTAATGTAGAAGTTTTCCCATTCATGCTTCTTAATCCACATGCACATGCACTCAGCAATTTACATTCTCTTTTTTTATTTCTCTAATACACACTATAATCCTGAATTACTTACAAGTATTCTGTTTCCTGCAAATAAACAAAGCAAAAAGCAAACAAAAAGAAACTTCAGCCAGATTTATCAATGTCTTAAGAAGCATTGTAAATACTCTCAAATTAAGTGTATTTCCTTACCATTCCTGAATCATAACTATTTAGAAATGCTTTACCTTCACCCTTTTAAATTGTGTTTACTTCCAGTTGTAGCATAATTAGACTAGAAGTTCTCAGATCTGCTTCATTTTCCCCTTGTAGGAACTGAAATTCAAAGCATGACTTTAGAGGATTCTGACAATTGCTTCCTAGTTTCATCTTTAACCTAGCTTTCCATTTTTTGAATCTTCCAGGGCAATACTTAGAGTAATGTGACTGTTGAAAGTATATGAATAATATAGGTGTCTCTTCAACATTCTGGCTTTGAAAAGGAGAAGGTTTTGCTCTTTAACACAGAAGAGTCCAATCTGTTGCAACTATTAATAGTTTCAAGAAGCAAGGGGGAAGAGCTTCCCTGTTGTGTAAGTAAAAGAGAGTCTTATCTTCTGTCTCACACAGCAGTAACACTATTGTCTAGTCACTGAGCAGGTCTTCAGTCAAGAAAGAGCAGATGTTAGATCTGAAATTAAGAGAAATGTTCCATCCCAGATGAACACATGGCATCTGCTCTAAGTGTAAAAGCCTGAGAGATAAATAAAAACAGCATTAAAAAAGGAAAACATCTCCATCATTTTTTTCCCCCTTTTTCTCTCAAGTGTGCTGACATAAGCTTTAAACAATCTCAAACAACTGATTACAAGTTTGATGTAATGTGAATGTTGGACTAGCTCTAATGAAAAATCTTAGGGTTAAAGGCCACAAATTCTGACTAAGATCCCTGGTGGAATCCATGGCAGCACTTGTGAACATCGACTCTCCATGTAGACCCAGTAATGACCTGTGTTTCTCAGGAGAACAAGTTAATTCAAAGTCCAGAACTGCTGACATTGTGTTGGAGTTTGATGATTGTTAAGGTCCCTTCCGATCCAAGCCATTCTGTGAGTCTATGATTCCACGACATGACCTGTCAGGGGATGTTAAGTCACTGTATAAACCCTGGGCTCTAATTATTGCTGGAAACATAATTAGTATGGATTTTTTTTTCATTTTTTATTCTTGCCTGTTTATTCTTCCAATAACTCTTTGACCACCAAGTTCCCATCAGAGCTAAGACTCTAGTCCTTACCCATTTTGATACCCTAATCACTAGGAATTTTAGCCAAAGATATAAAACCTGCCTCCTCACAAAGCCACCAGGAGCCCCATGGTCTCTACATTCATCTGAGCTCCAGCAAATATATCTTGAAGAGAAACGAAGGACCTGTACTAAGACAAGTGTTCCACTTTTCTGACTGTTGCAGTGTGTTCATGGATGTCTTATAAAAGGAGGGTGATCCAGCCATCTATCATCCTTCTGGGCTAGCAAAGAGAACAGCTGCACAAAAAATAAATAAATAAAATAAAATAAAATAAAATAAAATAAAATAAAATAAAATAAAATAAAATAGAGAGAAAAAGAGAGAGAGAGAAAAGAGAAAAAAAAAAGAATCTAAACGTCATTTCTACATCTCATCAGGTATTCATGTAAATAAGAATACTGAGTCAGGCTTGCACAGCAAGTAAAAAAAGCAAGAGCTATGGGAGAAGAAAAGATCTTTTGGCTTAATGCATGAGATGGTCTTTTCCAGTCAACCTAATTAGAGAGGTTTTTGAACAACAAAAAAAGTGATAAAAATACCGTTCAGGACACTGATGGAGCACATCAGCTGTCTTTAGGAAAACTTTACAACAGTTATAATCACACAGCATGTGTTTTTTAAGTGTATAAAAACCTTTTTTTTCTTCAAAACATTAACTAGGGAATGGTGAACAGGATCAGCAGTATAAGGCTAGGAAGAGGCTTGTTCACTCAGTAGGGAAGGCATAGGTAGTATCTCTTAGAAAGAGAGTTCATTTCAAAGCTTGCAGGTGGTCTGTTATGGATTGTCACGTACTGCAGAGTAGACTTCCTTAATGCAAAGGTCAGATAGGAAGCATAATAAGAGGTGGCTATGGCTGAACTAAGAGCTCTTAAAATGTTTGCAAATAGTATTAAAAATCGTACAAAATGTAGAAATAGGACTAGATGACTAAGAATGGACGTACATGAGTAGTATGTTTGTGAAAGAAAAAATACAAAGCAAACAGAAAGGCTAAGAAACAAAGTAATTTCGAAGTAAGACAAAATGAAAACAAACAAAAAAACAAAAAAAAGCAAAAAGGTAAATCGAAAATCATTACAAAACAGTAAAGGAAAACTGGGCAAATAGCTACTGACACACAGAAGGCTATAGTGGTGTTTGCCTCCTCTATAGTCCTCACCACGAAGATTACATATGACCTGAGAGTTGAACAGGGACAGATGAATTCTGCATAGAAACAGAGAAAAAACATTTAGTTAGTATTTAAGGAAGACTAATGTAACAAGCTCCACAGTCCAGCTGAAATACACTCTGCAGTACATAAGGTAGTAGTTGGATAGTCACCAAAGCATTTCTTGACATCTTTGGCACCACAGGAGGGATGGGTGGTAGTGAGAACTGGAGACAGACAAACATCTGATGGATCTTTACAAAAAGAGAAGGAGCTCACTGAGAAGTTCAGGCAACTCAGACTCACTATTGCTGTTGGAATGAAACTCTTAGCACATCACTATTACATAAGCATTGATAATAATAATGTTATAAGAACCATCCAGACTGGAGTTTTCAAAACAAATCAAATAAAACCATTCTAATTTGTTTTCTTGTGGGAGGAAGGCGAAAGAAGTGCAGATAGTCTGCAATTTGCATTGCAGATAACTTTTTAACTTGAATTTTTAAGGATTTGACACTGTCTCCTTTTCTACTGTTATGAACAAGCCAGGGAAAAAAATTCTAGATGCAAGCCAGGGAAAAATTCTAGAAAAACATTACAGGGTGAATGCATACATCGTTGATTAAAGACACTTATAGTGCATTTTATTGGAAAGTTATAGTAAAATGAAAGACTGTTTCATTCAATTTCATAATGTACGTTGCATTTTTATTAATGGATGCTGCAATTGAGCACACAGTGACAAAAGACTGGATGACCCCGTGTGAAATGAAGGTTAATTTGTACCCAATAGGACACTACAGGGTTTACATGAGCCACCTTGCATCCTTTCTGCACCACCACACATGCAGAAAGGATGAGGATATTTCTCTGTGGCATGAACTCTGTTGTAAAAGGGGTAAAACTCTCCTTGAATCAATGACGATGAGGCCCCAGCTATAGTTCTGGAAAAACTAAGTACAGGTGTAGGAAAAAAAAACTAAGTGTGGGAAAAAAACTAAGTACAGGTGTAGGAAACATGATATCCAAGAAAGTTTAAGGACAGGGAAAACAGAGGGATACACAGCTCTGCAGAGCAGGCTGGGTTGTCAAAGTGATCCTATCCTCCTTGCTATGTCTAAGGCAGACTGTAACAATATTGTTTTTACAAGGTTTACATTGATATCTATTCCAGTTGTCCGTTATTTTTAACATTGTTTTTTTCTCTTAATCTCTTTATCGTTAAACTGATTTTTTTTTCTCTTTTCTCCTATAGACTTTTTATAGATCTCTGCTCATTCCTTCTGCTTTTCTTTAAATTCTGTTCAACTCTCCTATGCTTTTCCCAAAGTGATTTCCCCAGCCCGGCTTATATTCTTTATATTAAGGAGCTACATTAACTCTCTCCCATGAGCCCTAATCTGTTGATTCTCTGAATGTTTTGAGTTCATATAAGTTGTATAGACTTATTTCTGTTTATGGTTCCTTCTTTACAGTCTAAAAAATTCTGAAAACTCTCATTTTACTGACTCTTCTTTTTTTCCAGTCTTAAATGATTATTCCTTCTATATTAGAAATAGATCTGATAAGAACTCTTGTTATTTGCTATTTGCAGTTTTCCTACCGAAAAAAAAAACAACATCCCACCACATTCCAAGGACTGGATGGACTAATTGCCTTTCCCAGAAGTCCTCTAGAGTGTGCATTTATTTGTTTGCTTGTCTGTTTGTTTGTTTGCTTGTTTTTAAATCAGACTGTTTTCTGGAAAGCTTTTTCAGGTTTTCTCAAGGCACGTGATCCACCTGGGTTTCACATTTTGATGTACAAGATTCCATCTCTGAAAGCTGCTCTCTTTCTTTCTCTATTACTCAAAAATTTTCATCAGGTCTAGCCTTCCATATTTCTATTTTGTTTTATATAAATATATACTTAGGACATGAGTATATGTGATTCTCTGAACAAGAAAAGATGTGGAAATGTGTGCTACAACCTTCAGCCTGCATGAAAGTGAGTGTGAAAAATGTGAATGCTTCCATTTTTACCAGGCCCTCGTTCATGTTCTTATACTTGCCCTTTGAGCTTCTCATGTCTACACAGTCTAACCCTATTTGGGAACTATTCTCCAAGTTTTAGTAAACCAGGCATACTAGAGATTTTCTTTCTGTCTTTCTTGTTACGTATCTATCTCGTTACGTATTTAAAAGGCTAACAGGTAATCAGCAGCAGCTTGAAGAAGCAAAATTATCAACCAGTGTAAGAAGGACGGTGATAAATTACTCTATGTATTCAGTACAGGAAGCCAAGAAACATTTGAATGACTCTTTCAACAAGGGACAGAATGCATGTTAAAAAATGAGTTATACTGTTGGCAGTTATCTGGCTCTATTAGAAAGATTAACATTGTTGAGATACATAAATGCAGAGCTGTACAAACTTCCTGGAGACCATTCCAAAGTGCTGTAAACACAGACATAATTAACAGTTCCATGACATGACATCTCAAAAAGTAAGTAGTTTGTCTAAAACCATAATACATTGCCTCTTTGATATAAAAATACTGAAAGAAAAAAGAACCTTTTAACATTTAAAAGAGATTTCATAGATAGTTTTCATAAATGATCTGGGCTCCCCAGTTCAAAAAAGACAGGGATCTCCTGCAAGGAGTCCAGCAGAGGGCCACTAAGATGATAAAGGGCCTGGAACTTCTCCTGTATGAGGAAAGACTGAGTAACCTGGGTCTGTTCAGACTGGGGAAAATAAGACTGACAGGGGATCTGATAAATATTTATAATTATCTAAAGGGAGGTGGGAGGCAAATGGATGAGGCCAGGCTCTTCTCAGTGGTGCGTAGCAATAGGACAAGGAGCAATGGCCTAAAACTTGAACATAGGGAGTTCCGTACTAACATGTAGAAGAACTTCTTTATGCTAAGGATGACAGAGCACTGAAGCAGGCTGCCCAGAGAGGTTGTGGAGTCTCCTTCTCTGGAGATATTCAAGACTCACGTGGATGCCTACCTATGCAGCCTATCGTAGGGTACCTGCTTTAGCAGGGGTGTTGGACTCGATGATCTCTTGAGGTCCCTTAAAATCCCTGCAATTCAGTTGATTATGTGATTCTGTGATTTCAGAGAGAGTAATAAAGAAAATGTGAAATGTCAGTACTCCAAATAAAATGTTTCTTAGACTTCTCACAAGAACCTGGTAGAATTTAAGCTGATTTTATGATCCGTACCTTCCACAGAAGTCTGCACAGAAAAAGACCATTCTGCTGTTATTAATAATTCTAGAGGGAAAGATCAGAATTGTATTTGAATATAGAATTCAAACTCTCTGATCTTGGTTAAAAAATAAAGGTTTAATATTGTGGGTTTTTTTCTGGCTTACAGAGAATTTAGATTTTAATATATTGTGTAAAGAAGTTCTAAGTAAGACCTAAAAAGAGATTTTGAAAGACTCTTGTGGCATGATAGCAAAGCTAGAAAAAGAGCCTCGTTTCTCTCATTTTCCCCTGTCAACAGAGGTACCATGTATGTATCAGTGTACTGTCTCAGCATTGGCAAATGATGTCTCTGCCCTTTTTCCTCACAATATGCATAGTGAGAGCAGGGTGATACAAAAACATTTGAAACTAGATGAGAAGTCAAAGGGTTATAGCAAATAGCATCCAGTCGGAGTGGGGCTCCTTAGGGCTCCATGTTAGGGCCTATTCTCTTCTGTGTTTTCATACTTGAGCTGTACTCAAGTATGCATGTACTCAACTATTTGAATGCATACTACGTAAGTTTGTGAACAATACAATGGGAAGAACTATTGATTCACTTGAGAGTAGCGAAGTCTTGCAGAGAGATCTTGACAAATTCAAGGGCTGGGCAATCACCAACTGCATAAAGTTAAATAATAAGTGCTGGATTTTGTACTTGGGACACAGCAGCCCTGGATCTACGTACAGACTGGGGATGAGAAGCTGAAGAGCAGCCATGGACAGAGATCTGGGAGTTCTGTTTGATGGCAAGTTGAATGTGAGTCAGCAGCGTGCCCTGGCAGCCAAAAGGGCCAAGCGTGCTCTGGGGTGCATCAGGGCCAGCACTGCCACTGTGTGAAGGAAGGGATTGTCCCCTCTGCTTTGCACTATGAGGCCTCACCTGGAACACTGGATGCAGTTTTGGGTGCCACAAAATATGATGGACATAAAGCTATTAGAGACTGTCCAAAGGAGGGTTATACAGATGGTGAAAGGTCTGGAGGGCAAGATGGATGAGGAGCAGCAGAGGCCCCTCAGTTTGTTCAATGCAGAGCAGAGGAGGCTGAGCGGAGGCCTCATGGCAGCTGCAGCTCCTCACAGGGAGCAGAGGGGCTGCACTAATCTAGCTGCTTATTAGACAGAAACTATACCTTCAGCTAGCATCTGTTCTCTGAGTTCTACTGAAGCTACACAAATTTGCCTCTACAACATGGTCCTTTATGACTGACATCTTCAACCCTTTTGTTTCTTTCACTATGCCCTTCTCCCTGTTATAATATACTAATGTATATTCATATATAATACAGCTATACAGTTATATAGACACAAGGTAATATATAATATCTAGTGATGTAGTAATGTACAGTGACATTCTATATAAACATTTTGGTTATAGAACATCAACATTGACATCAGCAGCATTAATCTGTTTTTACTGCAATGTCTAAACACACACATCCATAGGAAAGAATCCTATGAGTCATCAGAAAGACAGTCATTAATAGGACTCTCAGTGACAGATAATATTAAATAAATTCTATCTAACTGCATGAAAATAACTTATTTTGCTTTTACTTAGATAGGAATTCTTAGGGGAACATTGAATGGGAGAACATTAGTCTTATTTCCGAAGAATTTCAAGGTATTTAAAAGGACCCAGCACTTGGGGTTCTTAATGCACTTTTCATTTTAGTCGTATATTTTGTTTTGTTTTGTTATTTTTTATGAAGAAAAGAGCAAGCACGTCATTTAAAATGCCTTTTCTTTCTGAGAAGGTGAATATCAACAGTTAAAGACAAAATGTGGCCACCCTACATAACCAAGAAGTGCTAATCCTCAGACATTGGAAATTGCTACAGACTCTCACTGTGCATGGCAGAATTCTTGGAAAATCAAATATGTAGGTTCCCACCAGATAGAAATGGATCACTTAATACTTGTATATGTATATGTACGTATACTGTGCTGAGGATGTATTTACTTTCTAATCCTTTAGCACAGGCATTGACCTGCTGGAGATATATGTACATATTTGTGTTACAACTTGTGATAACTGTACTACTTTATAAGGTAGTATATGGTCACAAACCATGATTCTTCTGTGACAGTATGGGAAAGACAAAGCATAAAGATTCCTAACGAATTGTGGAGGCTCTCCAGAGCACCAATGACATCCTGTGTTCAAGTACAGCTGCTGGCTTTGTGTGTACCAAGCAGGTCTTAGCAAGCTTATAAGGAGACTTCATAATAGGATGCAGAGTATCTCAAGTACTAGCATGAATAAAATTCAACAAATAATGTAACAAAGAGAAGCATCAGTGTAAAATGGCTTTTCTTTTTTGTTCACTGAATAGTTTTGAGTAGACTGATCTTGAACACATCTGTTGCTTGAAACATGAGATATTTGTGCAGAAACAACAACAATTTGCATTTATAAATTCAGGCTGTGATTTGCACTGAAGAAAAAAATGATATCCCTTCACTGGAACCAGAGATATAAGAAATAAAATTAAGTAGAGAGCATAGGTGTTTTCAGTTAATTTTAATAATATTTCAGTTAATGTTAATGACATTTTCAGTAAATAGAGAAGATTTGTTTGTCTCAAACTGCATCTGACTTTTAACTGTTCTTCCTCTGCCCTCCATTCTCTGTGAACAGAAAATAGCTATGTTGCTATTGAATGGAAATTTATTTTTGGAGTTCTCACTGCTTATGTTTTATGCATGATTTTTTTAATATTACATCTTGTTTGAATTCAATAGTTTTAAAACAATCTGTATCTGATAGACTACTTGAAAATAAAGACTCTGACCTATACCAAATTAATCTATATGATGAAAAACTGAATACTGACGGTACTTATCTTTTTTTACTGATATAGTACATCTCATCACTGTCAGTTTGAAGCGATCCAATGCAGTATAATAGCATATGAGTATTTCAAAGGGACGGTCAAAAATATCTTCAAAAACTGAGTGCAAATATGTAAGAGACATGAACCTTCCAGTGAGCACTATTAATTAACGTAGTTATTTGAAGTGTCACAGAAGGTACTGCTACTCACGTTACTGAGTATTTGTTTGGATAAGAGAAAGTTTATATGATTATATAGAAAATCAAAAGGACACTAACTTGCATTTTGTAGGTTCTGCCAAACTAAAAGATCTTGCAAACCTAAATGACAACAAGAATTTCCTAAAAATCTGATGACATAAACAAAAATCATTAACAACAATAGTCTCAAAGCAAGAAAGATTAGAAAGGAGTTAGCATTAGGAAGTCTCAGTACAACAGGCTGTGGGAAGCATGATGTGCAGTGATGGGCCATGGTGATTATGCAGGCTGATTATTGGGCTAAAAGGGTAATTTTGCAGTTTGTTTTGAGATCTGTTCCAAAAGGCAGGTGTCCAAGGACAACTGTAGGAGAGGCCTCAGAGTATCCCATAGAGTCCTAGGAAACTTGAGCCCGAACAGCTTAGTAAATGAAGAAAAAATAAAACACCTCCCTTTTATGCAGCAGCACTGATGCTGACTTTTTTGATTTCAGCCTGCAGTGGAGTGTGGGCCTATCTGTCAAAGATAAAGGGTTTCAGAGGTGATGCTAGAAAAGACACGGCTAGAGAAGAGGAAAGAGCAGAAAGGGTATTCAGAAACAACTGGCTGAGCTTAGTTAAAAGCACGCAGATCATTTAGTGTTACACAGTCTTGGAAATAGTTGCTGTTGTAAACCGGTGCCTGCAGTCACGTGCAATTGCTAGGAGCTTATTTTGTGTGAAAAAAAGACTATTTTGAGCCAAAAGTGAAGTTTAATATCCATGTGGGAATGAAGCAAAGAAGATGGAGGTACAAAATGTTCCTGGTGGTTTTACTGCAAGCTCACATTTCCTTTCTCAGAAAGCAGAAGAGCATGCTAAAAAATACACATTTAGAGCAGTTGATTCCCTTTATCATCATCCCTCCTCTCATTAAGAGATTATTTGGTTTCTTTTTTAATTTTTTTTTAAGTCCAGGAAATAATTAAACTGACATTAAATACTTTATGAAAGAGTAATTTGACTGTAGTCTCAGATGGACACCTCCATTCACTCTCTGTCCATCATTTCCTCTCTCCGAGACAACAAAGCACAGACATTTGGGGTTTTTTGAGAACTGTCTGTTCTGCAGGCACTACCATGTCTACAAGAAGGGTAGGAAGAAGGATCCAGGGAACTACAGGCCTGTCAGGCTGACCTTGGTATTGGGGAAGGTCATGGAGCTGATTATCTTGACTGCCATTATGCAGTAAGCGAGGGACAAACCGGGCCTAGTCAGCATAGGTTCATGAAAAGCAGATCCTGCCTGACCAACCTGAACTCCTTCTATTACTGGGTGACAAACCTTGTAGATGAGGGAAAGGCTGTGGATGTAGTCTACTTAGACACTAGTAGAGCCTTTGACTCTGTTTCCCACAGCATTCTCCTGGAGAAGCTGGCATGGTTTGAGCAAGTACACTTTTTGGGGGGTTAAAAACTGTCTGGATGGCCAGGTCCAGAGAGCAGTGGTGAATGGAGTTAAATTCAGCTGGCTGCCGGTCATGGGCAGTGTTCTTCAAGGTCAGTATTGGGGCCAACCCTGTTCAAATATCTTCATTGACAATCTGGACGAGTGGATTGAGTGCATCCTAGGTAAGTTTGCAAATGACACCAATGTGGGAGGAAGTGTCAATCTGCTTGTGTATAGGATGTCCCTACAGAGGGATCTGGATAAGCTGGATCAATGGGCTCAGGCTAATTCCATGAGCTTTAACAAGACGAAATATTGGGTCCTGCACTTTGGTCACAACAACCCCAGGCAACACTACAGGCTTGAAGAAGATTGGCTGGAAAGCTGCATAGAGAAAAAGGATCTGAGGGTGTTAGTTGGAGACTGTTTGAACATGAGACAGCCCCGCTGGCCAAGAAGGCCAATAACATGATGGCTTGTATGAGAAATAGTGCAGTCAGCAGGAGCAGGAAGATGATCTTCCCCCTGTACTCAGCACTGGATGAGACCACACTTCTAGTAGTGTGTTCAGCTTTGGGCCCCTCACTACAAAAAAGACACTGAAGCCCTGGAATGTATTCAGAGAAGGGTAATGAAGCTGTGAAGTGTCTGGAGCACAAATCTTATGGGGAGTGGACGAGGGAACTGGGATTATTTAGTCTAGAGAAGTCTCAGGGGAGACCATATTGCTCTCTACAACTCCCTGAAAGGAGGTAATGATTAGGTAGGGGTTGGTCTCTTCTCCCCTGTAACTGGTGATAGAACAATAAAGTTTTTAATTGCTCCAGGGGAGGTTCCAGTGGATCATTAGGAACAATTACTTCTCAGAAAGAGTGGAGAGGTATTGGAACAGACTGCCCAGAGAGGTGGTGGAGTCACTGCTCCTGAAGGTGTTCAGAGAAAGGGTAGATGTGTCACTGAGTGACATGGTTTAGTGGACATGGTGGTGATGGGTTGATGGTTGACTAGATGATCTTAGTGGTCTTTTCCAACCTTAATTATTCTATGATTGTGTGATTCTAGGTCATAGACCTAACCCCACTTCTCTGGTAGCAGCACACGATGATGTATAACACCCCAGAAATCACGACTGACATCAGTGATTTGGTGATTCTGTAGAAAATGAGTAATTTATGCTGTTTGTTTCCAGAATAATGTACTGGGTGACAGTCCCCAGGTGCTGGCTGGGGCATACCTGGCCTCAATGGACCCATGGCAGGGCATGGCTGAGCCCAACAGCCAAATTGGTGGCAACCTCAGGGAAAACAGATTTCAGCAAGAGCGCAATGGGTACAGACAGAGGAGGAGGAGGGCAGGAAGGGCTCCAGGCCCACAACAGGGATTCTCCTGCAGAGCCCACCTGGAGCAGATCTCCACCCTGCAGCCCAAGGAGAGCCAATCTCTGTCCTTTTCATGACCCACTAACTTTTTCATATTATTTTTCCCTGTCTCCTGTTGAGGAGGGGGAGACAGTGAGCGTCTGTCAGCTGGCTGAGGTCACCCTACCACAACACTTAATGAAAGCTTAAATCTAGGAAATAGCAGCTGCAACATATGCAGATACGCTGCTCACACTTGCCAATTTAGTAGTTGTCTTAGTAACATTAATCATTTAAAAACCATGAGATTTTATTATTTTGAATGCTATTGCCACCCACATTTTCTCTTTTTTTTTTTTTGGAAACAAGTGACAAGCCACAGTTTTGTCTTCTGAGTTTTAAAGTTAGCTGTGGACTGAAGAAATCTAGCCAAAATGACTTTGAAAGGAAGCAAATACATTTAGATGCATTTGCTTCATTTTAGATATTCCTCTGTTGATTTCCCACCTGATTTTATTCCCTTTCAGATACGGAAACCAACTTTGAAGTGTGGCATTTCCACGCAGTGGGTTGTTGACTAATATATTTCACAGCAGAAAAAAAAAAACTAACAAAAAAGAAACAGTCACAGTTTTCAGTGAACCGCTTCTTGGCTGAACAGTTTCCTTCTAACTTTTTAAAGGTAGATAAATAAATAAATAAATAAATAGAAATAAAGCGAGAAACAAACAACAAGAAAAAAGGACTCTCCCCTCCT
>JANHGO010003164.1:0-27858 GCA_024606505.1 Aquila spilogaster
CCTCACAAACTTCCCTGGCATGGGTCCTTTCCACGGGCTTCAGTTCTTCCCAAACTTCCCTGGCGTGGGTCCTTTCCACGAGCTGATCTTCAGTCACAAACTGCTCCAGCGCGGGCTTTCCCATGGAGTCACGGCCATCTTTGGGGGCCTCTGCTCCACCGCTCCCCTCCATGGGCTGGGGGGGGGGCAGCCTGCCGTCTCACCATGGGCTGCGGGGGCATCCCCTCCTTCCTCACTGACCTGGTATTTGCAGAGGGGTTCCTCTCACATTCCAATCCCCCTACCGACTACCGGTTCCCTTTCTTAAATACGTTATCCCAGAGGCGCTACTTGTGTCACTGATGGGGTCAGCCTGGGCCAGAGGCGGGTCTGACTTGGAGCCGGGAGCTTCGAGCAGCTTCTCACAGGAGCCACCCCTGCGGCCCCTCACCCACTATCAAAAAAAAAACGCACCACACACACCCATAACACCATTCCAAGACATTAATGAGAACTGTGACTCCAGCAGGTTCACAAAGGGCTATCATGATGTCCAAAAGCTCTCCAGTACGCATGCTTGTGGAAAGCACCAGTTTAGTCTTATCAATATGGGTCATTTTGACCTAAAGAAGATGATTTGTTTTTCACATGTAGGAGCTAAAAATTGGAATGATCTGTTCAGTGGACAAGCTCCTCAGGGTAGAAAGGATGGTTATTTTGTGCCTTGAACAATATTGAGCATGTTGTCAAACTTGATTATGTCCCACTGAGAAGAGTATGTTTGGAATTTGAAATGAAACAACCTCAAAGAATAGAGAGGTTAGGAGGGGGCTGTGGGAGGGAGGCCTCATTCCCGTGAGCATCTGAACTTCACTGAAATGTAGTTCACATTCCGCATCCCTTTTCTTACAGTGATGAGCAAATCCAAGGGGCCGTTCTGGGACGCAAGGACTTCTGGCGAAAGATGTTCAAGTCACAGAGTGCAGCGAGTGATACCAGTAGTCAGTCTGAGCAGGACACATCCGAGTGCACCACTGCTCACTCTGGGACCACCACAGACAGGCGCTCCCGCTCCCGTTCCCGACGAATCTCCCTTCGAAAGAAACTCAAACTCCCCATAGGTAAATGTATGTCTCTTCCTATTCTATATACATATTGCATGTGCAGAGAAACACAGATACATGAATCTGTCTTAAGAAATATTGCAACACAGTTCCTTATTGTCTAAATATATTTTATATTCTCCCAAGGGAAACTGGGGAATGTTGCTCTCTCCATTTTATAGATGGGGAACTGAGGCAAAGGGAAATGTAAGCAATTTGCCAAAGGTAACAGAGTATATCTGTGGCAAAATTGAATGTTGAATCTGTGTCTCCAAAGCAGTAGGCTAGTACCTTAATCTCATAGGCATTGTGCCTCTCTGTAGAAGAGAAATATTCCAAACAGCATTTGATGGACAAAGAATATATCCTTTAGAAGTCCCAAGACCCAGCCTTGCCTGGTAGTTAATACATATAACATGAAAGGATGCCTTCCCCTTTCCTCCCATTTTCCCATACCCTAGCATGGCCACCTTGGAGAAGTATGCTGCGATTGCTAATAAATAGGTTCTGCTTGGAAGCATTTTCAGAATTGTCCTGAGTGGCTTATTCTGCAACAGGGAACTGGCTGAAGCGCTCCTCCCTCTCTGGTCTGGCTGACGGGGTGGAAGATCTCCTAGATATCAGCTCTGTCGACCGTCTGTCTTTCATCAGGCAGAGTTCCAAGGTAAATGTGTCAGGCTGCGTTGCAAAGAGCTTGGAAGGACAGGATTTGGCTGATTTTAGCTGCCCAAAGAAACTTTCTACTCAATGCGGACATTGAAGCCAATGAGACTCAGTTACAGAAGTCTTCAGAGTAGAGTGCCATGGGAATTTGATACTGAACTTTTGCAGCTTATGGTGAAGACTAGGTTAAACCTACACTGTACTTGTCAGTCCGCCTTGGTTCACAGAGAGAAATGCAGTCTCTGTCAGTACACTTCAGGTTTAATTGTTGGTCACACTTCTTCCTTCTTTGTGCCTTTACAGCCTCTTGCGAAAGACCAATCCTTTAAGCAGAAAGCTTAAAAGATGAAGTGCTTCAGCGTACGTAAATCTGTGCAGACCCACTTGTGTTGCTATGGTGATCCACTGTGTTACAGCCCTTCTGTAGATGCTTTATGTCTAAGCAAGGAAGACCAAGAGATAGTGGTACTGCGCAGCCTGACCTAACCCTCTGTCTTTGCACAGGTGAAGTTTACCAGCGCAGTGAAGCTGTCAGAAGGAGGGGGGCCAGGAGGTGGCCTGGACAACGGGCGAGATGAAGAGGAGAATTTCTTCAAGCGTCTTGGTAAATGGCGCACCTGCCGAAGACACCCATCCAAGCTTCATCACACAGAAGAAAAAGATGGTTAGAAATCAGGGTTCTCGTCTCCTTTTTTCTTTCTTTTTACCTTTTTTTTTTTTAAATCTCTTTCTTTCCGTATTTTACCCCTTTCCCTTTTTTCCTGCTTTCTCCATAGTTTTTGTATCCATTCTAGCCTTCTCCAACTTTTTTGTCTTTGTAACTGTTTTCTTTCCCTTCCTTCTTTCTTTTGTTTTGATTATAGAAAAAAACTCTAGTAAAGTCAATTTTTTAAAAAATCAAGATTATCCAAATAAATTATGCAAATACAACATTTGGGCTTTTAAAATCAAATTGAATTTCATCAATACACTTGAAAAATTAATGCTTGCTTCAAAGCACTTATTCAGTTCAAAATTAGGTGTGTAAATCTTTCATTGCCTAATATAACAATGGGTGTTCCATCAGGTTTTTTTGTTTTTTGTTTTTTTCCAATTTGTGACCATTTGACAGTTTTAGCAAAGATCAGCACAGAAATGGAAAACCCTGCACAAACCTTGTTATAATTATCTCTTTTCTTCTGTGTTTGCATGTCTAGTGTCTGCATACCATTCGTTAGGGATGCTGTCCCTTTTTCTTAGCACACAACATAATAATAACAACACTACTTTTCCTTTCCATGAAAGTATAATTGCAATGTATTTTCAAAATCAGCAATGTTTGAAAAGTGCCTTTATGAATAATACAAGGTCACGATATATTCTGTTTTAAAATGTCATGCAGTCATTCACATGCTCATGTCCTCAGCTCAGAGCTCATCTTTGTTGTCAGGGAGACAACCTTGTATCTTGAAGTTCTGTTACTGTTATTTCAAGAAAACCCAACCCGACTCCCAAAAACACACAAAAAGGAGTAGATCTTCTTTTTCACCATGATTTCTGTGGCTTTACAGTATGTTACATTCTCTGGCATTATGTTTTTTTATTTTCTGACATTATACTTTGATGCTGCATTGTATGTATTTCACCATCATCTGTCCCAGACCTGCAGTGTAATGCATGTGAGGCATTGTTCAGGCAAGTGATACTAGCAAAGTATGAGCACATCTTGCCAATGTAAACTGGTCATCATTCTACCACTGCAGAAACACTGGTGGTTTTCAGCTAGCTCCTAGGTGAAAAGTGTCGTTCCTTTAGAAGAAAAATGCATGAGCCCAGCAGCTTGTTGTAGCTTGGTAGCTACAAGGTGAATGCCCCCTGCAATGGAAGGAATTGCATTGTTTTCTTCATCCACTACTTTGTGCTGAAGTAGGTGTGAGATACTTCTGCCATATTTTCTCCCAGCTTTTATTGGGAACAAACAACTGAGGGGCAGTGAGATCTTTATACACTGCCAAAGCTGTTTCTAGAGTGCTCATGTAAGATGTCCTTCACATTTTCTTGTAGGAAATAATTTTTTTTTCATCTTGCTAATACTGATTTTATGCCACTGTGAGTTTGCTTCTGCCTAGAGTGCCCATTCTTGATGTAATGGCACAGATTTAGCCTTGGCCCTGTGAGCATCAAAAGCCTTGTTCAGTATTTGTGGCACATCTTATGTCTATACAAAACTCAGATGACACATTAGTATTGGCTTTTTGACCTTTGGAAGTGTCCATACTTCAGCCGTCTGTGAGTAACGTCAGAATTTATGTAATTAATGAAGAGAACTTGAAATGTCTTTTACATGCCTGTGAGAGAAGAGATGTACATGACACATACTTGGTTTTGACATATGCATGCATTAGAAACAACATAATAAAAGTGATGCAATGGGTTAAAGACAGAGACCCTTGCATGTTAGTAAGAGAAACAAGCAAATCGTCCAGTGATGTTGATGGGGAGGGTTGGGCCATTGCCTGATCCCTAACTGAAGCAAAGGGAGGGCATTTAAATTTTATAAGGCAAAGTGTGACAGTTAAGGAAGTTGTATCACCATGTCCACAAGGATCTCTGGTATGCAGTGAAAGCCACATAACATTAGCAAAAATGTTAGAGTAGTTGTAATGCCTCTGTGCGTACGTACTTGTATGCGCTTAATGAAATCTATGCGAGTCCTTTTCAGGGTGGGATGGTTTATAACACAGTGGAAGAGCAACATTACAGAGGGCCTTCAAATTTCCGGTGCTTTTGTATTTTCCATAAAGATCAGCAGCTTTTATGTGCTTATGGAGAAGAGAATAAAAGCCTGTTGAAGGTGGATGGGCATACTATTAAATCTGTCAAGGTCTGACCCTAAAGCGTTGTTTTGGAACCTATTTCTGCCTTCCCATTCTTGTCATTCATGATGCTATGCCATTACCCTGCTTGTGCTTTTTCCATGTGATGTTTCCTCTTGTGTTTTTGGGTTTTTTAACATAGTAGACCAAATTTAAAAGAAAACAGATAGAGGAGAAATACATTACAGTAAAAAAATAGTAATAAAATGTAGAATGATTTGTCACATCATTTATGAATTGTAATCTTCATTGTGATATATCATCTAGACCAGTAGAGATTCTGTGTTGGATATGTATGTAAGCATACGTGTGTGTGTGTGTGTATATCTGTATGTATGCATATGTATACATATATATACACATAAATATATGCACATTCATGCATAACAAAATGTTTATTTTAATGATCTTTTTACCTAAACTAAGAACAAAGCATATATACAGAAGTGAGTTACATGATGTTTACATGAGACCCTTAACGCTCCTTCAGGCACTTAATGAAGACATTGTGAGTGACCATAGAAGTTGCCAGGGTGTTCAAGGCACAACAGCACAGGCAAACCACAGCACATGCTTGCTCTGAGGGTGATCTTGCGTTTCCATAGGAAGCAACTGCGGGGGTGGGAGCTTGGGCATCCAGTGTCCTCCTTTGTTAGGAAATGGTCTCTGCTCACTGTGTGAGATTTTCTGCAGGGCTGAGTCACATTAACATTAAGCCAGTGAGGGCTCCCCTGCTTACAGCAAGGCTACTCCAGGATGGGCATAGTGGAGGACAGTCATCAGCTGCCTCCGAAGGATTCTCTTGCAAAGCTTCAACAAAGTGCAAGGCTGGGACTGCAAAGGGCTGTAGTGATAGACTGTAGGTAGCACCACTGAGCCCAGGTGGACAAAGCCTCTGCTAAATCTTTATAGTGGGGCTTAGGGAGATGCCTTAGGCATGCCTTTCTGTATCAGAAAGTCAAGTTTCTGTTCTTTATTTCATACAGGCACAGCCCTCACAGGGCCCTGAATATGAAACATTTGTTTGTAACTCAAATGAGTTAGTGTTACAACAGCCATAGCAGAAAGGCTCAGATAGCATGCTACAGGCTATAAGGAAACAGGATGAGTTGGAAGAAAAGGGTATTTGTGCCTGCTCATTTATGTAAGTGTTCTACCTGTTCTTTCTACTTTGTTTGTTTGTTTGTTCCATTTTGATGAAATATTTCCCTACATAGGAACATTTTGTTTACTGGAAAACTAGGTACAGCTTCATTGGAGAGAGAAAAGCTGCAGATGTCGTAAAGAAGTCTCTTGAAATTTGATATACCTCTGTCTTCAGGGGAAAAGTGAAGATCTATGTTGTCGTTTTCTGTTGTGACTATTGTTTGTGGTACATAAGTGCTTTCCAAGTAATTCTGGGGAGTGCACTCTCAAAGGGACTTTGAGTTTCAGCCATTCTTCTTTCCTGAGGAAGGAGAAGTCACAAAGTCATGTAGAGCTGATGTTTTGCCTCTTGTCTTTCAAACCCATGTTTAAAGCCAATCTTGAATTCTCCACTCAGTGTTCTCTTCTTCAGTGCTTTAATCCTTCAGTATAGCAAACTTTCATACTTTCACATGTAAACAGGGAGAGTATTATGTATAAAGACAAAAAGCCCAGAAGCCGACTATTCTTGTTTTGACCAGCCACCTTGGCCTTGAAACTACTTTCCTGATTTCTCATCTGTGTCGTTCTACCACTCAACTCTGGGTACCAACTGCGTAATGATCTTCTGCATTCAGAAGTGTTCATTCCCATCGGCAACGGGATTAGTTTATCATGTGAATTAATTACTTTATCATGTGAACTCTATACATGGAGTTTAAAATCGTGCTTGAAAGAAACCCTGGAGCAGGGTGCTAGCTTCATTTTCAAAAGGAGCTCTTATTAGGGAACTTTCCATCCCAAAGAGTGCAAGACTCTTCAAGGGAGAGAGGCTGGAATGATGATGATACCTAAGAGTTGAGTCCAGTCTCACTTTGGGTGTTCTGGTAATTGCAGAAGATGTATGCCTAAAAAAAGGACCGTACTTGATTTCAACATAGAACATTTCCAATATTTGCTACTGATTTTTCTGTCCTAGTAGATGATATATTACTAAATTGATACATGAGGAATAAGGTTTATGCATGCTCCTTTTTAAGGTAAACTTAGAGGCGATAGAAAAGTAAGATAGGAGACTATTCAGGAAAAACAGACAGTAAGCAAGATGATCTGTGTTAAAGAAGTGGGGAGGAAGGGCCATATCCTGGTTCACCTATGTTGAAGTAGATCCTGGGCTTCCACACTGAGTATAGTAGAATTGTTTGGGGCAGACATCAGTATGACCAAGACCAGAATCTGGCTTGCTGTATGCCTATTTCATGGAAGTCATGAATATTGTAAAAATGCCCCTGTTATCTTCAAGACAGTGCATCAAGGTGAGGAAGGGATTTAGACCAAGACTGTACGCATCAGAATTTTTGTCCCACTTTTTTATTGGTGAGAGACTGTGTTCCCTTCTCCCTACCCCTCCCTGCATCCCCTCTGTATTCTCTACCTCTTTAGGTTGCCATAGCTTTGATGATCACTTGACCTCCAACCAAGAAGGAGGAAAATCCAAGAACGTTGTGAACCTGGGAGCAATCCGCCAAGGCATGAAGCGCTTTCAGTTTCTGCTGAACTGCTGTGAACCAGGCACTATCCCCGATGCCTCCATTTTGGCAGCAGCCCTAGATCTTGTAAGTCATTCATTGGTGTATTTTTACCTGCTGAGTGAGAGCATGTGCATATGTGGTGGTCCGTTTTTATTCACTGATGCTGTTCATGCCTGCACAGAAAGCAGGTAAAGCATCACAGCAATGCCAACTGGTGTTGCTGTTATTAGGTGGAGTTTTAGCATCTGTGACTGGATGGACATGCAGACAAAATGGATCTTTTTTTTATTACATGTCTCCCTATAACTAGATTATTTCTAGCGCAAAGCTTTTATTGTCAGACTTCAAATTTTGCTCACAGCCTTTCTGCTTCTGCTCCTAGTGTCAATAGTAATCTACAGAATAAGGATTGAAGAGCAGATAACTACCTGGAGAGGCACAGTAATTCCACTCAGGAGTTCTGACAGAGTTATAAATACATTGGGCAACACTGAGCTATGAGTCACCAGAGCCAAGCAGTGGAAAAAACTTAAATGTCAGAGCATGCATGCTTTTAAATGTAAATATTGCTAATTTGCAGATGCAAATCACAGAAGTGACACTATTCAGTCCCTCCTTCCTGACACTGAGTGTCTCTTCTGTATCTTCCTCCTCCTTTTCCTTGCAGCTGCTGTTTTTTTAACAGTCCCTTCCATTTCTAAAGCAGTAGCCTTCAGCCTGTAGTTCATGGGCCAGTGGGGCTCTGTGAGGTGCTTATGTGACAAATTCAAGATTGTGAAAAATACAGGTGTGAAAAGCCAGCCAATTATTAAGAACTTCTGTGCACAGTGCTATTCTACTTCCTTCCATAAGTGTTTGGATGTCTGCAAACTGAAAAAGATTGAAAAACACTGCTCTCAGAGCATCCACATTCTCTCTATCCCTTTGTCTTCCCACTCCCCACATCTTGCCTCTTTGACTGTCTTGCCATTTGTGCTCATATTCAGTTTTTTTGCTCGCTGCTGGAGATGCCAGGCTCGTGGACTCTCCCATTCTGCTAGTGCTGTGCCCTGATCTGTGCTGCCTTGTCTGCTCCATAGTTGTATGGATGATACACTCTGTTCACCACTCCTTTATATGTTCTTCTTAATCTTGCATCCTTGGGCTGCAGATTCAAGCAAGTGTGCATTGATATTGGCCCAAAGTTGCTGTTGCTATCAGTTCACATCTAGCTGTAGTGTTTGGACTGGTCCCTATCCCTCTTCCAGTAGGCAGGTGTTTTCTTCACTGGTTCCCACTCTTCCTGTTGGAGATTGTTGTCCCTCTGTCTGGAAGCTATGGAAGCAGTGGCTGATAGGGAAGCCTGTCTCGTGCTCTCACAGTCAGAAGTGGTTCCTACCAGTCAGGCTTGCAGTAAACTCAAAAGGTGGCTTGGGGAGATAGTCACTCCTGCTGGGTGTGCTGCACAAAGACAACTTCATTCTTCAAGGCTGCTAGGCTGCCACCTCATTGCAAATTCTCAACTAACACAGGGAATGTAAGGTGCAGGGGCAGGAAGGAGCTCATTGCTGACAAGTATGTCACCAAGATCCCTCTGGGGATGCACTACTCTGTGTGCTAATAAATCAGATGATAAACAGGAGTTTGGCAATTATGTCCCCATAGCCCATAAATGTCTTATTTGTTTTTTAAATTTGTCAAATGCTTAAGCTACAGACCAACTTACTCTGTGCCCATGTATGAAGTCAACTGAAAACTACTATTCAGAGTGAAGTGTTTGAAGACATCTGTTCTGCCTTCCAGGGCTGGCTTTTACAAAATAGAGTTTGACTCTGTTTCCTTTCAGCTGAATGATGTGGAAGGCGTTGGTATCAGAATTTCTAGAAGGTCTGCAGCTAAAGATGAAAGAAGGCTTGTTCTAATACAGGCTTGGGAGACTCCTTACAAGTACCTGCTCAGCTGGCATTTCGTCTACAAAGTATTGGAGATAGATGGAAGTTAAGAAGTCACATGCACTGCAGGTTTCAAAAGATGACAGCTTGCCATCTCACTGTATTGCTTAATGACAATGCATGCTGTTATGGTAAATTCCCACATTTTATGTCAATAGAGCACACCCAACAGAAAACATTCTGGTTTTTTAACTTCTGTTTTCAGGCTTTTGAAGTAATAGTTTGAATCAGGTCTGATGCAAATTAAAAGCTTAAGTAATTTTATCCAGCCTACTTGCTATGGCAGCCTTTAAAAAATGAAAGGCAAACAGCTCCAGTTTCAGTTCTTTCACAAACTTTCTGAGCGTGCTTTTTCATGCAGATTCTTGAAATTCCATTCTTATACCAACTTCAAGATCTTTGATCAGTCTGGATGTTTATACAGGTTTGCCACAGTGATTTAAAGAATTTAGAACAGTGAAACAAAGGCTGCATCCTTAGGGAGGTAATTACTTATTTATTTATTAAACTGAGTGTTGCCTTTAGGTTTAGAAAATATGTAAACGTATTTTCCTAGAATCAGCATCCATCCTTGACTGAATTTTATAAAACTACAATCAATTTATGGCTTTGCAAACATTCAGTGACAATTGATAATATGTTGCAGTTTCATCCTTATGTCACCAGCTTAAATCCAGATTTAGCAATAATAAAATTTATTTTCTCCTGCTTTTTAAGAAACTTTAGAGGTTGAAAGGCAAGTAATACAGTATTTCCATCTGTGATCAAGTTTCTGCAGAGGGTACCAATGAGCCGCTGCCTAGCATTTTGTAAAGAAGTTACCTAAAGTATCCTAATTAGACTGGTGTAAATGACTCAGGTGGGGAAATACAAGCTTTTCTTTGACCAGTTTAGCAACGTGTGACACCTATCACCATTACACTTCTCCAATAAGATGTGTGAGCTGATCTGTTCTAACATGTAAATCTCTTAGCCTTGTTGAAATGCCATAATGGCACTGCTTTATGGCAGGGCTATGTCTGAGAGGACCTACTAAGTATTGGGATAGCAGAAGCACAGTCTAAACTGCCAGCATACTTGCCAGTATCCTGACTCCATGTCACCCAGGGTCTTAGGCAGGCTCTACTGTTCCTGTTTCCATAGCAGAAATATTTGTCCATAAGAGGGCATATGACCTGGAAGGAAATCGGAGATTGCTCCAAACAGGTTCCCAGAGTAGATGACTGGGAACAGAAACAGAGCTGTGTCATGGATTGTACTTGACCATTTTTAGATATCATCAGAGAGATTTGAACTAACGTTTTTGAGGCAATTCTCTAAGACATTGGTTAATAATTTACTCATGACCTGTCTTCATATACCTGCTAAGCTGCTTCTCATGCCAGACTTATCTTGTGGCTAGACAAAGCAGAGGTACCCAGTTAGCATCTTTTGACAGTACTTGAATTTACTGTATTTACTTTTTAAAAGTACATTGTTGCTATTTTGCCCTCTTTTTTAATTTTTTTTTTTTTTTTTTCTTGAAAAGGCCAGTGGAAATGAATTTTTGCTTGAAGTGCCTTGTGGAGTATAAGAAAGGGCACAAGAAAATTACCACTGGTTGATTAGTCTTATAAAATTCATTGTCCTTGAAAACAAAACTGGACCTAAATGCTCTGCAGTCATAAAACTCTGCAGAATCAGCTTTACTTGAACAGTAATGTGATGCTGTAAAATTCCAAATCCATTCTCTATGTGATCCCTCCCACCCAGGTCATTGCTTTTGCTGGTATTAGTACAAATCAGGTTCTCTGTTGAAGAGCTCCAATGGGAGTACTTGGAATTTTGTTAAGAAAATGGTGGATTCTTATTCATGTCAATTTATACAGTACAAGAACAATTTTCAAAAGGCAAAGCGATATATTAGGTCTAATGTTAAAAGTGGACTTGTGAACAGTTTCACAGGCACTGGCAGGCTTGTGAGAGTATTGCTGCTGTGTTAAGTTTTGACAGTGACCATGGTAACTTGTGTTCTTTTCAGCTATGCATCACCTGCCTGATTCATTTCTCTCCATTTGTGATGTGTTTCTCTGTGGTGTGAATCCATCCCTGTCCATTCTGTCACATCTTCATCTTTCTCTTGCTGCTGCTTCAGGTTTCTCTGAGCCTCAGGTAAGCAATCACAGGGAGCTTGTGCCCCATGACATTCAGAAAGTCCTCCTTCATGCAGGGGGTCTTTTCAGTGATTTTTGATTTGGAACTTCTGCTCCTTCCCTTTACCCCCCATCCTACATATCCTCCTTCAGTTATAGTAGTTGAGTGCTTCCATAATGTTTACAACACATATGTTTACAAGATTCCTATATGCTAAGAAATTGTGACTTTACCAGTGGTGAATTAAAACAGGAGGAGACTAAGGCTGGGGCTTCATCTTTTCATGTATGTCTCCATGGTTAAGGTTTTAGTCTGTGAGAATAAAAGAATAAAATCCGCACCTATTCTATGGTTCTGTATTGCATGTCAGCAACAAGCAATTTGTAATGTTTTTTCCAGGTGCTAAGTATTAGTTGTGTTTCTGGTTGTCAATGAGTGTCTGGCTTCAGATTTCTGCCTTCCTCATCAGAACATTGGGCCAGCTTTAATGTTCTTATTCAAGAGAATTGCTAAAAGATTGCTATTTTCTGCCAACTTTTGAATAAATTATGAGCAAAAAGCTGCAACAGGATGTTGTGTCAGGAAGCAATTAACACGTATTTTCTTGTTAATGCAGACAAAACATAATCCTTTTTTTTTTTTTTCTTTGCCAGTCCCCTAAAAGGCTTGACTTTTTTCAATCCTGTTGGTAGTAATTTCTGACTGTAAGTTTAGCTGCAGTACAGAATTTCTTAAATCAATTCCCAAACTTTTGGAGCATTGGTCCAAAATTTCTTGCTTTCAACTTTTGATTAAAGCACTATTGGAGGCACTATTTAATAATGTTCCACAGACCATCTTCCGTGTTCTCAGGGACCGTCTGTTATTTATGGACCACAGATGAGGAACCTCCCCTTATAAGTAGATGCTCATCTGTTTAAATTGCCTCATTAAAGCTGTCAGCATCTAAATGTGTGGAATACACATGTTTGTGCTCTGTGAAATCCCTGTTAGGGAACCTTTCAAAGCCAGCTTGTAAATTGTGGACATCGTTGTATTCTTAGTTTTACAACCTGCTGGCCATAGGAGTTTTTGCTTGTGCAAATTGCAGGAAGAGAGGGGGGAAATTAAATGGAAATGAGAAGAACAATTTGCTTTTAGTCACTTGCCGTGTCTGTAAAGATGTTATTTTTGCAGAGTTGTAGACTGCTGGGAGTAAAGCTCCTTCCTGAGTCTAGGCTACCCTTTAGGAAACAAATTACAGTGTCCATTTTTGAACATATTTGAGAGTTTCAGAAGCATTCTTTATTGGTCTAACATGGGTCCTGCTGGGTGATTTAATACAAACTAAGATACACTCAATATCATTTCTCCCATTAAAGAAAGTTCTCTTTGAAGCTGAGGGCAGGAGGATTTTCCACTGGAAAATAGTCAATCACTTCAAAACTCAGCTGCCTGATGTTTCAGTACTAAATTATCTGATACTTGCTAAAGCCATTGAAGTTAGGCCAGTGAAATTTTGTTGACTTACGCCAGTAATGGATTCACTCTCCATATCTGCTTGATATAAGTTCAAAATAGCACTCTTCCTAGTTTCAGTAAACCTCCATTCATGCTTCCACCCCCAAGGTGCGCAAGCAGAACTGAACATGACAAATGCTAGGATTCATGTGGCCATGCTGCCATTTTCACTTACAATATTGGCAGCCTTACTAGTGAAGGTGAAAAGAAAACTTGACTCATTCCTGCAGTAACAGTGTCAGATGCACGCTTCTTTTTGGCAGTTACATGGTTTCTGAAAGCGTTACAGAGGAGTACTGGTACAAGGTTGTTTCTAAGTTTATAATGTGGCTCTTTCTGCCCCTCTAGTGGTTGGACTAAGCGTAACTGTTCAGTGTTTATGAGCCTTGGTTTTATTAGCTCAAGACGTGAAACTTAACAGCAGAGATCCTGGTTTCAGATTTTGATGGAGAGACTGCTCAGTCTGTGTGACTCCATGGCAAGCTTGCAAAGCAACTGATTAAAGCACAAAATCCTCTAATGCTCAGAGAGTTTTTCCAATGTATTTGTATTTAAGATGATTTTTTGCAAACATTTCAGGAAGCTCCTGTAGTGGCAAGAGCAGCCCTGTTCCTCGAATGTGCACGCTTCGTTCACCGCTGTAATCGTGGCAACTGGCCTGAGTGGATGAAAGGCCACCATGTGAACATTACTAAGAAAGGCCTGTCCCGTGGACGTTCTCCCATTGTGGGCAACAAAAGGAACCAGAAGCTGCAATGGAATGCAGCTAAGCTCTTCTACCAGTGGGGAGATGTAAGTTTCTCTTCTATTTACATTAAAAAATATACTCAAATGTAAAGGTAATTGGATCCTATACAGAATTTCAGTTCCAGTAAAATGGGGACTCATAAGCCTCGCTTCCAACTTGCACTTCACAGCCTGCCAGAATCAGCTCATCTCCTAATGGAAATGGACTTTGTTAGGACATAACAGTGTCCCCTTCCCTCCCCTCACCCTGCCGTGTTCCCTCTGAGGATCCATTTGGTCCACTCTCCTGTTTCCAGCACTTGTCATATGTAAATGCCTAAGGAAGAGTGAGAGCAGGGAGTGTGATACTACTTGCTTTTTTCTAGGTTCCAAATATTTTTAGCCCAGGGCTGCTTGAGCTAGATGTGGTGCTGTATATTTAGTAATGGATTTCTCTTTGACGTACTCAGTCTCTCTTTGCACCCATACAAACTGTTAGCACTCATCATTCTTTGGCAAGGAATTCTACAGGGCTGCTACATGTCATCTAAAGAACTGTCTCTGTTTGTTTTGAGCTTGGCTCCTTCAAGTTTTATTTGATCACGATCTCTTACCATACATGAACTAGGCAATTGCCCTGTCAGTGCCACCTTGCAATTTGTTTGAAAACCCACCAGGCTATACCTGCTGAAGGTCTGGCACTTGCTGCAAGTCATTTCACACAACTCAAAAGAGTGGGAGAAGTTCCTTTGAACTCTTTGGTGCCTGTTACATATATCTATCTGGAAGTGAGCTTTGTGCTTCTCAGCTCTCTTCACAAAACCAGAGATTTTTACAGTGAGCATTATGATCAAAAAAAAAAAAAAAAGACATAAAATCCAAGGCTCAGGGGAATTTGTAAACTCTGTATTCTGCAATCTTGGGGTACTTACATAAGCCATGCCAAAAAAGCCTTGCTGACCTGTATTCTCCTATGTTAAACAAATGCATGCTTCTCAGTGGAGCACATTGTAGGGAACCTTGAGCTAGTGCTGACCATGTCAATACATTCCCACCACAAAACACAGCCCAGGGGGAGAACCTAGCTTGGGTCTGAGCACCCAAGCTAATAAGCTTTGTCTCTTGACAGCTCTCCTCCTTCCATTTCTGAAGCTAACTCAGGGAATGCTACCTGGGCACCCTACTCTCTGTTATATCTCAAACACAGGTGACTATCTTAATAACAGCACAAATACCAAAGTTCCTTGAAAAAGTATGTAGTGTGAATGTATTTGCTTCTGTATTCCATGAAGTGACCACCTTAACCTAACTCCTTTGAGAACTCCTTCCACATGAAAAACATAGGATTATATAGTCCTTGTATTTTTGCGTGCGTCACTGACAGTCAGGACTATACATCTCTGTTTGTGGACTCTATGCTTCTAGACATTCATTTTTTTTTCAGATTCTGACAAAAATGGGAGAAAGCAAGTCAGTAACTATTAGAAGCCAGTTAGATTCCCCTTCAGCTGCCATTTTTAGAAACTGAAATAGCCTGAGCTGGAAAAAGTCTAGGAAGGTTTTCTTTTCAAAATGTTAAAGTACCACCACATGATGCAAGGTTACAAGAAAGGAGCCAAGGAAATCTGATGGCAGGCAACTTAACATAATTCTCTTCCCCTTAACTTTAACGGTATCGTAAGACTTAACTGGGTACATTCTCCGTGCTAGGAATAGTGTGTGTTTGCTAGCTGCTTAGAAACATCCCAGAAGGGAAAAGCCTTACTTTTGCTTTACTGTAAGGCAGGAGAAGATTTGGGGACTAGCCTTTACAGTGCAAATTTCTTCTCTTTTTACTACAAGTTGTCCTGCCACTCATTATTTCTGTTTCTTCTCACTGGAGGCTAGGACAGTATAGTTACCCACCACATCACTGGCCCCCAAACAGAGTCATGCTTCAGGATTGGTCTGTACATAGCACTGCTGAGGTGCAGTTCCTTTATGTCCTTTATGTTGAATGCTGGGCAAGGCTGGTCCTCTGGCACTGCTTTTCCTCCCAGAAGCTGTTTCAGATGAAGCTGGCTGCAAGCATAAGCAGCAGCCACCAGCCAAGGCTGTAGGGCTGGGGCCCTGCAAGCTGTGCTCCTCAGCTGGCTGCTTTTGTTGGCTCTGACCAGATTCCAAACAGGTAAGGGGAACAGTGAGGAGAAACAGCTTTCTGTTGCTGTAGTACAGGCACCCGCTGTAGAACATGCTGCCGTTTCTGTGTGTTAACCTGCCCATTTCACTGTGGGCAATATCAGCCTGAAGGGTGGAATGACTGCACTCGCATAGCTCCTAAGCAGCTCCAGTACCAAGATGGGCTACTCGCTCAGCCCATCTCTGCCTCCATGCTGCCAGATCCTTGTCAACACTACAGCACACCATCCTTGCTGCTTGGTGGCAGCAGAGCTGCTGCTCTGGAAGGAAGATTCTTGGACAAAGAGAAAAGAATATATTAGTCTCTGAATGCACTGAGGCCTTGTTCTGGTTTTTTCTTGCAGTAAATAAGGCTGTGCTAATTGTGGATGCTTGCTTGCATTGCTCACTAATTGTGATATACAGTCAAAGTTTAGTGAGACCTAGAATGAATGTAAAACCTCTATTCCCCACCCAACTCCTTTAATTCAGCCTGCCTAATAGCCATCAGAGAATAACAGTGGTAAACCACATGAGGTGGGATTTGGACTGCCTGTAATGGTGATAAGCCTATTGAATCAAGCAATCTCACTTGTTATGCTGTCTTTTGAAATAATACAATGTTAAATCTATTCTGATCAAGTCAGTCTGTCACTTCCTTTGGCTGCTTCTGTTAAGAGGCATTTTCTTTTAAAGTGTGGCATGCTCTCCATTTGCTAGGAAAACCAAGCATAATTCATGCAGATAGTACTTGTTAGGAATTCAGTGCTGATTAGGTAGGAAGCTGTGGGATTATGTATGATTGCCTTAATATTAGGGTGGACAACACAGCATAAATAATATGTGATAAATTACTGCTTTGTGGAGAGACATGCAGAACATTTCTTCCTTTAAATGCCTGAAACATGAAAGGAGAAAAAAATAGTGAGAGATGTGGAGTTTATTTAGCAATGTGCAGGCTCACAGATAGCTGAGATTGGCAACTATTTGCATCAGCTTGCAAACCACAACAATATCACCTTATTCTTTTGTGTAGCAGAGTCTACCCTCTTCATTTTTGCTGGATTTCACAGGAACTGCTTAGTAGCAAGGAAGAACAGCCATACTAAGTGACTGTTTATGTATTTCTGCATCACTTCAGCTGAGACAGGAAAATTATGTGGTGCTGGCATGACCATCAGTTCTGACTTGCAGAAGATTCAGAAAACCTCTTCAGTATCTTTCTCTGAAAATATCGCCAAACCAAAAAGGCCAAATGGCAAGTGCTGATGAAAACTGTAATTAAACACATTTCCTCCCTTACAAAGTGATGATATCACAGGATAAAGTTTTACATACTTGCCTGTGTTCTCTTCCCCTACCTGCAGCAAAGAAAATCCTTAAGAGCTCTGAAGTGTCTTAGCAGGAAAGCATTCTCCTTGCTAAGACACCCTTATCTGTAGCTTTGCTGACAGCACCATGAGGGCTGTTTGCATGCTGATAATGATGCTGGCAAACAGCCACGAATAAACGATCAATGCCTTTCTGGAGAATGTAACAGTATTCAGTATTCAGTGGAAATCTGTCTGTCTGTGTTCTTTACATGGATCTCCTCTACACCATTACCCATGCACCTCCCCAGCTTTTATAAGCATGTTGTCAGCTCATTTTTGGAAAGTGCATCAAGGAGTCTCTTTAAAGATGGAAGCAGGCTTTCCCATGGGCATTCAACAACAGTTTTGCAGAGGAAACAGGGACTGTTACTGGATTCCTAAGTCACAAGATAGTTTCTTAAACAGAAGACATACATTCTCAGTGGAAAGACTTAGCAAAAATCTGGAACACGTATATCGAGGGCAGAAAGAAAAGTGGAAGAAATTCATACAAAATAACGACCTAATCTCCTCCTGCCTATCATGTGCGGGTTTGGGGTTTTTTTTGTTATTTAACCAAATCTGCAAAAATTTTTCATCCTGAAATTTGACACTGTTTACAAATTTTGGTTGAAAAAAAGGGAGAAATAAATTATGGTTTTGGTAGCAATTAATCTTCGGTCATCCCTTTCTCTACTTCACTGCATTCACACACAATAAAAATAAAGCCAGGACATTCTGTTCTGGGTGGAACATCTCCACAGCATGCACAGGGCAGAGCCCTTGACCACCAGTGAGTGGGGCTGAAATTCTTACCTCCTTGTGCTTTCTCTTTCTCCCTGTCTGCAGGCAATTGGTGTCCGCCTCAATGAGCTGTGCCATGCTGAGAGTGAGAGCCCTGCCAACCTGCTGGGCCTCATTTATGATGAGGAGACCAAGAGGCGCCTCAGAAAGGAGGATGAGGAAGAAGACTTTTTAGATGACAGTAAGGAGACTCCCTTTACTACAAGAACCCCCGCTTGTAAGAACCTCTGCTTTAGGAGCACTTAATTTTTCTTCTCTTTTCATCCTCTTGCCACCCAGCTGTATTTCCCAGTCCCTCACCTTCACCCCAGCTTCTTTCCCTGTTCTTTCCATGCCTGGATGTACAACATGACAGATGGGTTGCAGCACTGAGAGACTTTGAAGGAAAAGGGGGGGAAACCAGGCAGTGAGTTGCAATTCCTGTATACTGGCAACTGCGATTATAAGCAGGGTAATAATTTATTTCTTGAGTCTTGCTGTCACCTGAGTGCCAAAAGTGGTTCAGACTCCCATTCTTCCCAGTTATTTCTGCCAAAATATTTGTGTAAGATCAGCTGCTTTTCTGTTTCTTAACATTGAAGAGTCATGTCCTTACCTGATGTGAATTGGCACAGCTCTACCAAAGGCTTTTAAATCTTGACTTCAGTATATTTGCCTGATTCTCAGGCAGAAATATAGCACTGTGGTATAAAAAGTTTCATTAAAAATCTGTATAACAACAAGATGACTAAAACACACAGATTTGCGCCTGTGTATACATAAGGGTGGGAGGGGGGTGACAGATCATTGATTCCGAAAGTCTAGGTAGGCATGCAAATTATAACAAACCCTGGGAATCAAAATAAATTAAGTCAAAACACATATTGTTGTAGGTGTAGGTGAAGGTGGTAACAAACATTATGTCCTCTCCAGACACCATTTGTATATACGTGTGTGCTGTCATGTACTGGTTCCTGTGTACATGTACTGTTGTTCACCATTGGATGTAGTGTGCTAGCACTGTTTATGTATCTTCTGGTTTCTTTTTCTGTGGTTCTGGGTTTGTTCTTATCACTGCACAAAGGCCAACTTTGGAGTAGAGAGGAGTAGGTGGGAGCAGTGAAATGGCATTTGTGGGAAATGATCTCAAGAGAAGGTATTGGCCCTAAGCTAGAGCTTCACATGTGCCACTATGTGGTGTGCCAGCGCTAGCAGCTACGTGAACGTAGGTGGCTGTTCTGGATATTTTATTGGCCCTTCAGGAGATATATCCAAAGCAGGAGGAGGGTGCACCCAAAATTTTCCCTCTCCTGCACCATGAATGAGCAACTGCATTCCCATGACTGAGTGACAGAATAGGCTTTCTTGTCCCTGTTCAGCCTATCAGGCACTCAAGGGGATTGTGGAGCTGCTTTAAAAGGGTTACCTAAGACAAGCAAACAGAGAGAACAGGTTGTGGTCTAGAAAACCATTTAAAAACTCAAGCACTCTCCTGAAAGCCAGGGTCTGAAAATAACTGATCTGCATTCTTGCTGAAGGCAGAGATTATTCAAAAGCTGCCCTGTATGCTGCAGGGAATAGACTGAGGAACACAAAATATGCAGTCGGATATTCCATTACACTGTACATGTCATCTGTATTTGATAGTTCAGATTTTAGTCCCTACAAAGTCCATAATTCATTACTGGTAATGCGTACAGAGGAATTAGCAAGCATCACAGAATTAATCTGGTTTCATCTGATCCCTGCAATGTCCTTTCACTTGTTTGGTTTGGAGTGTTTCTTTGCAAAAAGTACTTAGATCATACATGGGGGAAAGCAAGTGAAAACACAAATCTCTCTGAAATGTATGTAGATGGTCTCAAATGTATGTAGATGGTAATATCAGGCATTATTAAAAAATGGGTGTGGTTAGTTGTTGTCACAACCAATTTTTTTATTTACTTTTTTTGCTGTCCATTATCCTAAATAGTATATTTCAAATCAATCATGCACTGAAGAATCCTTCATACCTTTCAAGCTTTGAATGTGATTAGATGGGTTACAAAGTATAGGGCTTTTAAAGCTGATTGTTTAGACTCAGTTGAGACAAAACTTCAAGTATTTCAATAATTCCTCTTCTCTTTTCCCCTTTGTTTTAGGTTAAGCATTTGAATGTATAGTTTGATTAAGCAGTTTGATTTTTTTTTTTCTTGGTTATCTTTAAATGGCACTTGGATTCTTTGCACAAATAAAGAAGCCCGAATTCAAAGGAGGCTGTCTTTTCCAGTTATCAGGGTAGTAATTAATAATAGGCACAGTACCTCTTTGCTGGCTAGTCATAACTTCATATATTTTGAGAAATGTTCCTGTATTTGAAAGTGGCTCTTTTCTAGAACTGCAGAAGATTTGGCTGAATGCAAAACTGTAAGGGGGAAGAAGCTTATCTACTTCTTAACCTGTATTAGCTTTAAATGAGGTGTACACAAAATGCTATAAGATCATGTTTAGTAAGTACTTCACCATAATGTGCTATAATATAATATAGTACACTGTAGTGTTACTTCAATATAATATAATACAATACAATATAATAACTATAGTACACTATAGTGTGTTAGTACTGTTGCCTGCACTGGTAAAATTATGGATTGGTATTTGTTTGACTATGTTCTTTTTAGTGTAGGAAAAGTAGCACAGATAGAAGTCTGGGTTTTCCTCATTTTTTAGTGCAGCTTGCATTGTGCACCATATGTGAAAATGTCCATCACCTCTTGGTTCCAGATTTTGTATAATCTCCTCGTTCACCATAGAAATATTTTTTCCTAGGCACTGTGAATCCTACCAAATGTTGTTGTCCTTTTGCACTGAAAATGGCAGCCTGTCAGCTTCTCCTGGAGATAACCACTTTCCTTCGAGAGACCTTTCCCTATATGCCCAGGCCACGTACTGAGCCTCTTGTGGTAAGTGGACAACACACACTGGAGAGGGAGCCATGCCCACAGAAGTCACTGGGCTCTGGGCCTGTCTGAGGAGAGCTAGAGTGGGGTAATAACTCAAGTTGGTCTTTGATGCAGGGAGAAAGGAGCCATTGCCTGGTGAATAGAAGATGGGCAGGGCACATCAAATGGGTTGATTAAGAAGAGAAGATGAAGGGACTGGGGGAAGAAAGGAAAGCAGCAGAGACAAAGAAGCAAGGAAAGAAATAAACCTCCATGAGACTGAGAGAGGCACAGGAAAATCCTGGCCATGAATAGTAAGCTAAATGACTGATTAGGTCACAACTAATTTTGTGAATAGCAGAACCCATGAAACCTGATTTCCAGTGGTTCATTCTTGTGTGGATTTGCTTATGTCTAATAATGCTGATTAACATTGTCTTCAGCCTGTTTCACAAAACACACAGGCACTCAGTTATCTTTTGTCAAATTGGGTTGAAAGTGACCATGAGCTTCAGAGGTGGTTAGCATGGAGTGAGATGGGAATTGAATGGCGCAAGCGCAGTTTCATCTTTTAAGCCTGTTTTCTTTAGGAAATCAAGATAAAAATTATGAAGAAAGAATGAGAAATTAAGTTTCCAAGTGAACACGAAGGATTTAGCCCTACTATTCTGGGTTTTGTCAATGACAGACTTGGATCACATTTTGCTTATGACAGTTGTGCTTGTCAGGCTGATTTGGCTGGACGTTATTGTAATTAGGTTCTGAAATTAATTTAAAAGGCTGTAGATGACCTATGATGAAGTGACTTAGCCCCCAGGTGTGCAAGAAGGGCAATTTTAAAACACAGGGATAAATTCAGCAGAAGTCTTCCTAAACACTTTCTTGATATTTTTACCACATAATAAATGACTGCATCCAAAAGCAGGATAATACCAGGGTTTAGAATTCACCTCAGTAAAGTAGTTAGGCTTGGAACTAAGAATATGTCGGGTAGTGAAGGTCAACAGAAATTTGTACTTTTGTGCCAGATAGAAATGCAACTGATTTATAGCTTTTCAGACTTGTATATGGGAGAGAAGGAGGAGGAATTATTCTGTGATGTGTAAGCAGAAGAAACCTTAAGGTCATGTTATGCAAGAGCCTATTAGAGAAAATGGCCATAGAGTGCTTCTTTTAACTTTGTACAGGGGAAAAAACAAGAGCCAACAACACTTCAGATTAAAATATTCAGTCTCTATATTTATGGAGTGATGCTTCCTTTCCAGGAGAATCAGGTACATAATGTTACAGTCCATAAAGCTGAAATTCCAGCAGAGCAAATCTCACTTCCACTGGTGTTTGTAGGCATAGCTGTTCCATAGATATGAGCACAGACTTAGCAGCCTTGAAGAACTGAAGCATTTGCAACTGAACTAGTTGTGGTGAACCAGTTTAACTACCCACAGTCCATCCAGACTTGCCAGGCTGAGGGCATAAGCACCCATACCTATGTTGGAGTGAGGTAGGCAGTCCTGACTGAAGTTTCAACCAAAGCCTTCTACTGAAGCTGGTGGACTAGATACTACTAGATACAAGCTCACTTTGCAAATGGATGGGAGTGATGAACACACTCTCTTGGAGCCTACTGCTGCCACAGTAGAGGCAGAGAACTGGAACTTGTCATTTGCTGTGGTGGAAAGTAATTCATTTTAGCTTAGCAGTTGCTGAAGATAGATGGAGTCAGACTAACTGTGTGCTCAGAGGATGTATTTCATTCTGTCAATTTGTGGGGCCAGCAATTTCCAATGTAAGCATGTTGACAAAGCTGGGATGAGTAATGTGTTTAAACACTCCAGGAAGGGGAACTCTGACCGTGCCCTTGAATATACCTGTACTGCTATCATGGTGCAATTTATGCATGCTAATTTATGAAGCTGCTGTAATTCAGACAGATTTGATCACAGATTTTTTTATCCTGAAACACTTTAGCCTTTATTTCATATCCTAAACTCTTAGATACATTTTAAACTATTTGCATGGAAGTTTTCAATGCTAGAGATACTACAAACCATTACTTTAGGCACACACCTCCTTATATCCCAGGTTTTGTTACTGAGCAAAGTCAAAATATTTCCCTTATGGCAATCAACTGTTAGCTTTTCTGACAATCATTTATGATAATTTTCCCTGGAGATGCAAAGCTAACTGAAAATGGTTTGGGGCCTTCAGCTAGTGTTAGAAAGGCTAGTTAACCCATTTCAGCACAGCTCATTCTAGAACATATGTTTGAAAAGACCCCCCCCCCTTTTTTTTCCCCCCAAACCAACTCTTAGAGTAGCAGACTTTGTCGCTACCCAAGTAGCTCCCAGTAACTTCTATAGGAGTTTTGTATGCAAATTCCAGTATAAGCTCTCTTGAGCCTAAATAATTTTATCAGGAATAACTATTTTGGATAATTTCAGTGATGTTATCATTCACATTCATCAGCCATTTACTCACAGCAAGGAGCTTTGTGTCATCTTAGATTTCAGCTAGTTACATTTTGGGTGAGGAGATCTCAAAGCTGATGACATCCCCAGTCAAAAGGTACAAATGATGTTCTTAAAGAGCCCAGCATTTTAACTCTATTTGCCAGTGTGGGAGTTCACGGTCTTTCTTTCACATTTTCTAGCTCTGGTTAGAGAAAGCAGATGATAATCTGTAGCTTGTGGAATTTTAGGACTTTTGCTTTTTTGGCCCAAATTGGTAGCCAGTAGGTGGCACAACTGGTGCCATTTCTGTTGAGAAAATGATGGTGCAAACTAGCTTCTCTCTGGTGCAATGCTGTTTATTTTCCAGAATTTAAGTGCAGCCAACATTTTTCTGTTTTCCACTGTGTCCTTTCAGCCTGATCTGCACACAGAAAGCTTGCTCTGGGCCATGCTGTCACGGCTGTCACACTGTCAGCTAGCTTTCTCTCAGCTTTTCTGCCTCTGATGAGTACGGTGGCAATGCATTCCCTGATCAACCACAAGAGAGCCTTTTGGAGTAGAGACTTAACCATCCACCCAGCATCTTGGGCAACAGCCACCTTTTATTGTCACCTATCCATTAGGGACCTTTTATGTGTTTTCCCCGTCATGAACCTGCAGACAGGGTGCCAATTCACTCAGCAGTGTTAACCAGAAACGTGTGTTAACACCTGTTAACTCTTCCACCCCGACAGCGTGGCTCAGCATGCTGCAAGCCCAAAAAGTAGTTGGATTTAGAAAGTGTCAGGATAGGTGGAGAACTGTGTCATAGAAATAAATTTCCATCTGAAGCAGTTCTTCCTGAACCTTCTATGGTTGCAGTGAAAAGCATGGGGGCTCATACTGCTTGCACATCTCTGTGGTCTACATTCTGCTACAGGATCTGGAGACCTGCAGGCTGCGTCTGGATCCTGAGATGGACCGGCACAGGTATGAAAGAAAGATCAGCTTTGCTGGGGTTCTGGATGAAAATGAAGATTCAAAGGATTCCCTGCACAGTAGCAGCCATACCCTCAAATCTGAGGCTGGCTTCGAGGAGAAAAAAGGTTTGTCAGCACAATAAGGCTTTTGTATTCTCAGGGCTTGTGAAGTGGCGCTTGATTTTATGTTTTCATTTGCGTAGACTGTGTTAAAAAGCAGATGGCCATGGAGTCACGTGGCTTTGAATCATTTCTGAGATGCTTCTGGCCTTCAGGATTCAATATAACAAATGTGAGAAGCAAAGATGTTAAATTTTATGAAACACTGCTATGACTGAAACCGATTGAGAGCATTGCAAGATTTCTAAAAAGGAGGATGCCTTGTTTGAAACTGTCTCTCAGTGGAATGCTGAGAGAAGCATCACTATTTGATTCACTTTAAAAATAAAGATCAAAAGTGTTCTTTGTTTTTTATTCTGATTACAGTTTTTCATTTTGGGAAAACCACAGATAGGAGGGAAGATTGGGATCTTTCTGTGAAAATCTGTACCGGTTTGAAAGTCATGGCATCTCACAGAATTAGTGGTTGATCTCTTGATCTCTTGAATTCTTTGCTACCACATGAAAAACACATACCTGTGTGGCTTTTGATGGCTAGCAGATTAATGTTACCAACATACTGTATACTGTACAAGCAAACCTCAAGCTCACTGTGTTTGCTGAGAACAGCAGATTGTTTTCGTTTTTGAGCCATCTCATGCAAAACTCACATACTATCTAATGGTACAAGTGTTGCAATACAATATACAGTCATCATGAGTATTTGCAATTAGAGGCTAAACTGCCAGACAGTTACCTGTAAATGATTCTCCTTCTAACAAGTTTTCTAGAACTGTTTAAATTCTGTCTCATAATAGCCATATAAAGGTTCAGATGTTTGAATGATAATTTTGATGACTGTTTGAAAAGGATAAATGTTTGATGATTGTTTGAAAAGGATGGAGTCTGTGGCTGGTTATCTTCTAGGAACTGTAATGTGTATTAATGATTCAGAGGAGCTTTTATTAACTTCAGGGGGCTTTGGATAAAGTTTGCATTGTCTTCAGCTGTGACCCTGCCACAATTACTGGAGAAAATATTAGAACTGCTTCCAAGACTTACATGGTGTAAAACTGCCTCCAAAATTGTGCATCAGGTGGGGCAGTTACTCCCGTGAAGACAGCTATGTATCCACCTAAGAAAAGTGAGCTAGATAGATTCAGGCTCAATCTCATTTTTTGTACCCTTGGCATATTGGCAGCCCACAGAAGCACACAGCCTTATGGTCTGTCTGATAGTCTAAGATCAGTGGAATAAGATGTTTCTATTTAGATGAGGAAAAGCTTGGTTTGGGCGTTGGTGGTTTTTTTTAAGATAGTTATGAGAATTACTTGAAACCACTTTTCAGCCTCTCAGGCAGCAGTCCGATCCACTGGGATGTTACCCGAGTGGGAGAATGCCTACAAGCATGCAGCCCTGCTGGAAAATGCTGGTGGCTGGTCTCTATCCTATTTTTCTTAGAGACAATGCTGACTTAGGTTTTCCTTCATGTGTTACTGTGCTACAGGCATAATGCAGAATTGAGTTATTTTTGCAAAGATAGTATTATCTTTCTGCATCCTTCACTCTATTAAACTACATTTTCCTTGCAGTGTCAGTTGGGTTTTTTTCCCCATTCTCCCTTTTCCCTAAGCTGTCATGTAGTATTCCTTTACTAAAGCTGCCTCTTTACTACATTTTAGAGACAGGAAAAGTGACTATGGTAGGAAGGCTGAACCCTAATATACTGATATACTCTAGCAAAAATGTATTTGCGGTATTTTGGAAGCTAAATAAATGCAAGATAATGTTATATTTTAAAAGTACAATAATTATGTTCTTTTCTCTGGCCACAGCATATTCTTCTGGGGATCCACCTGGGCCAAACACAACAGATGCAGAGGCATCTTTCATAATCTACACTTTTCTAGATAAGAAAATGTTGTTGTGTGAATGTAACTAAATTTTTCTTGCCTGCAGTGACAGGTTTCTTTATCTCAACCTCTTTGATGAGTACTAATCTGTTTCCTTTCATTTTTTCTGGAGTGTTAAAAACTTTGCTCTCACCCCAGGCGTGGCTTAACAACTATCCAAAAGCTATGAGTTTACTGTATAGAATCTGCTCCAGGTAGGTCTGAAATACAGACACTAAAGCTAGGTAGATGCAGGCCCTCAGAGGATCGTATGTACTATTTGGGTGCTAAAATGGGATTCTGCAGACTTCATGAAATGCAGTTACAAGTGCTTAAGTGGTTTGGCGTTCGGGGGAGCTGAACCACTGTATAGAGGCTGATCTGAACAGAATTCAAGCAGTAGTGATTGCTAAGGAACTCAGCATGGTCACTTGGAGGGAGATTCTCTGGTCACTCGACAGTGATTTGTCCAGCTGATTCATGAGGACTGAAGAGTAGCTCTCAAAACCTATCCAGCTGTCTTCGGCCAGGACATTAGCCACTGGAAATGGGAGTGGGAATTGGGTTCTGGAGGAATTAGGGGCATTCTCAGGAGTAAAGGTGTGTTTGATTTTTCCTGAAGCCAAAATACAATTCTATTAAAATATTTTGCTTACCGGTGGTATCAAAAAAGCTGTATCCTGTTCATTCTCAACAACACACCAAAAGGTAATCGATCACACATGGCCTTGCCTGATTAGATCTGCAGTAAAATGACTGAGTGTTGCAACATTTGGACTGACATACTGCCATGTACTGCCTTTGAACTAAGAGGAGAATGAAAGTGCAAACGGTTGGTGCTTTGAACATTGAACCATTTCATGTCTGTGCTCATCAAAAATGCAGTGTCAATGGATGTTGTTAATGCCTGAAAGCTGCTGATTTGTCTGAAGGAGAGGATCTACGTGCTCCCGTTTCCTCTAAAGCATTCTAATGATGAAGAGTAACATGCAGAGACACGGATTTATGCAAATCTTACTTCAAAGAAGTCTTGCGTGCTAACCTCATGAAGCAGACTACCCTTCTGCAGTCACACGTGCTGTATGAATAAATAATTGATCCTACTGCAGAGCTCAGTGAGGTTTACAGAACCCAGGCCCACAGGAAAATAGGTTTGTCCATGGTGCCTTGTTCATGCTTGGGATTCAGCCATCTATCCCTAGCAAGAGGTGATTCTGCGCTAATGTAAACCCCAGGAGCTGGCAAAGAAAACTGCAATTTACATTCATTGGGCAGATCCTGTTTCCTGGCAGGAATTGAATCAAATTGGTGTGAATCGTAGGTTTTCCTTGTCCATGTTTTGGGTTTCTGTTAGAGCAGCTGACTCTACTTGCTGGTGGTTGAACAAGGGCTAATTCCAAATACAGACAAGGCCTGAGGTGACGTACCAGGTCTCCAGGAAATGAGGTGCTGAACACATTTCCGTAAAGCATCTTTACTGCTTGATTGACAGAGCTGCATTGGCGGTGGCTTTGGAGGGAGCCTCTGGCCCCACATTCCTTGGTAGAAGAAAAGATGCTGCAATACAGGCTGGCAGCAAAGGGTCGGGAGGGAGGGGAGGGCCAGGATATCTTTCTTTTTTAAATGGGGAAAAATTAAGGGGAAAAAAGTCCTCTTTTATTCTTTTAATACAGTTCCCAGCAGGAAGATCAGGATAGG